>JAEMWC010002118.1:7500-50000 GCA_016490735.1 Pachyseris speciosa | reverse complement strand
ATTCAAGTGGGAGATGTACCAAGACATCGGTGGAGAATACATAATGAGCCAAAGGAGGATTTTTCAGCTATCCCATGATGCACCGGGTATGAACTATATTATCAACTCGGATTGCTCACGTGACCTCTCATTTGCCATGGAGTTCATCGAAGAGAACGTGGCGATGCTCTCGGCCTCGCCATTGCTGTACGTTCACTGTCTAGATTTCAACAGTCAAAGTTACATCATTTCAGCAAATTTAGCTTGCTGCAGGTTCTTGACAGTTTTAGGGCACGTTAGTTTCCCAAAAGAGTTACGTGAACGGCGACTTTGCCTGTTTTTGAAAACGCAAAAGCTGGAAGAGTTCGGTGACAAGACTTCGCCGGCAGTTATTAAAGTGAAGTCAATTTGTATTCACGAGGTTAGTAGCTTTTACGGTTACTTGTTCTATGTATACTCTTCACCGGTTTAGAATGTAAACATACAGAGCCGTTTTAGAATCATATGTAAGCTTAACCTTCGGCCGCTCGCTCGATCGATGAATCCTTTGTTCACGCAATTTTCAAACGTATATTTTCACATCGCTCGACCTTCAACTCACGACTTTATTCTCTTTGCTTTATTTAGCTGCAAAATGAAGAGGACCAAGATCGAGGTCGCCGTGTGGTTGTCGTCTTTGATTTTGAACTGATGGTGAACCAAACAAGCGTTGCGAAGAGTCTACCTCCGTATGACGACTATGACAAGGAAAACAGCATCAACGAAATGCCGTGGCTCGACATCGAATTGATCGACTGTAACTGCAGTCGTTATCCTCAGATGAGACAGGTTGCTTTGCGAGGCGGTTCAGCTCTTCCTGCTGCATCACAGTCTGCTTTGAGCGATTCATGTTCAGACACTGATGAACGTGACTTCTCTGATGTGAAGATCTTCCTGTTGATGACAATGCTGCTGCCGAAGATGAAGAGAGCGAGACACTTTACGCGGAATATTTTAAGCTGTAGGGTAGCACTTACCATGAGCATTTCCAGAAGGCTCTCAAACAATGTAAGCAACTTTTGATAAACAAAAAGGTAGTTCCCGTTCGGATGAAGATAGAGCCAACAAATGTTAAAGATGAGAATGCTATTGTGGTGCAAGCTGAACTGCAACAAGTGTACCAACCCGTAGGGTACATTCCCTATGACAAAGTTAAGAAAGTCATGTACGCTTTGATCAAACAAGAGGTCAGAACTGTGACTTTTAAAACTATCGAATGGAAATATATATATGGACTTGGAGAGTTTAGATATGTTTCAACAAAAGTTGTTGCAACAAAAGTTAACAAGTGGCTACCAACAGATAAAGATTACCAATATAATGATATCTTCTAATAACTAAGAAGATAGCTAAACACTTCATTACATTGATAATCTAGATCTGGTGACTTTTTTTTATGCCATCAGTGTTGCAGGCATAGTCAGTCATTTAAATTCTGTATCCAGTCAACTCAATATCAGTCTTCAGTTGATTTTGGTTAATACCAACAATCAATAATAGTCAAACTCATAGAAAAATAATATCCATAAACTATCACAAGTCGATTACCATCGATTTTTAAGGGCTATGAAAATTACTTGGTATGAATTATCAGTTTATCGATTGACCTGACCAGAATAACTTTGCCTGGTGTGTTGTAGTTTGAAAAACAGCTTTTCTTTCATAATTCTATCGCTTATACTTTGGGCAAAGGGGAGGCAATTTCCACATTGATGCAGTTGCTTGAGTTCCTGAATGAATTAATTTGAAAATAAAACTTCAAGTCAATGGTTATAGGTAAACAGAATGAATGATTGTTGAGTAGGCTTGTTCAGGATAATTGTCATCATTACATTCTGCATAGCACAAGGATGTGGATCCATGTACATTCATTGACATGTAGGCCTATTTTTTCTTTGGCTGCTTTGAATTAAACTGTAATAGCAATGACCAATACAGTATATATTTTGGTTGACTTTTAATCCTGGATAAATTGTTACAGGGTCTTAAAACAGCCGAGCCCTGTACTGCAATTAAAGAACACTTACACTAGAATTGTAGTTTCAAAATGTACAAAATTCGAAATCTTTCCTATATATAAGGTTCATAGTTTTATTCTCTGTCACGTAAAGGAGATTCTTCACATACCATGATACAGGTATTTCACTTAAAAGGTCCATTTTACAGTTGTGTGTTCAGTGAGCTGGCCTTTGAATAGAAGTTAGCCTGAGACCAGGCTCCGCAGTGGGGTTAAGGACAGAAAAGAAGGAGCTTGGGGACTTAAACCCACTGCAGGAACCTGGTCCCAAGCTAAGTAGAATTGAGGCTATGGGCGACCTTGTTTTGATACAAACCCTACTGGGTTTCTCCTGTCAATATTGTTATGCTAACTATTCCACATTTTGCATGAGAAAGACAGATAGGTTTGTATCAAAACAAGGTCACCCCCCGCCTCCCCTCCCCACCTCACTTCTATTCAAAGGCCGGGTCACTGACCAATACAGTATATATTTTGGTTGATTTTTAATCCTGGATAAATTGTTACAGGGTCTTAAAACAGCCGAGCCCTGTACTGTAATCAAAGAACACTTACACTAGAATTGTAGTTTCAAAATGTACAAAATTCGAAATCTTTCCTATATATATAAGGTTCATAGTTTTATTCTCTGTCATGTAAAGGAGATTCTTCAAATAACATGATACATGTATTTCACTTAAAAGGTCCATTTTATGGTTTTGTGTTCAGTGAGCTGGCCTTTGAGTAGAAGTTAGCCTGGGACGAGGCTCCGCAGTGGGGTTAAGGAGCGAAAAGAAGGAACTTGGGGACTTAAACCCACTGCGGAGCCTGGTCTGAAGCTTTGTAGAATTGAGGCTATGGGTGACCTTGTTTTGATACAAACCTCAATGGGTATTGTTATGCTAACTATTCCACATTTTGCATGAGAAAGACAGATGGGTTTGTATCAAAACAAGGTCCCCCCCCCCCACCTCACTTGCATTCAAAGGCCAGGTCACTGACCAGTCAAACAACTGTAAAAATGGGTCACTGTATTATGATTGTTATTAGATACCTAAAATTGTTTGCTTTAATTATGCCAAAGCCTATTGTAGACTTGTGTTACGACTTTTGTCCTACGACCCCAGAATGGCATGTTTTCTTCTTATCATTTATCATTTGAAGACTTGTTGGCTTGCGATAAGAATAGCAACATAATTATTGTCAAGTAAATTGAAAGCAGTAATCATGTTAGCTTCAGATCACCTTGAATAAACCAGTTTTACGATTAAATTTTGGTATTCCAATGTAAACAATACCAAAAAGGTAAAGAACGTTTGACTAGCATTTTGGGAGAAAATGCCCTATGTAGATCCACCCATGGCAAATAGCATCAAACTCTTCATACTCTGAATTGAAGTGGATAAGAGAAACAGCCCATACATGCAAGACTAAACTGTACTCTAGACAAGCTGTCCAAACAATACAAGCAGACACCTTTAGGACCACATTCAAGTGGAAAGGTGTTTGCTTTCGGGAGGTGTTTACTAAATGTTGGCCGAGTGCTTGAGTGCCTATGCTAAAATGAGAGTTACAATGGTTTCACATTCACACACATCAATTGATCCTCATGTGATATGGAACAGGTGGGGCTCCCATTTCAGGACGATGCAATCGTTGTCGCAGTGTACCCCTGTGTCTTGCTGGTAGAATAGCTCTGCCAGGAACCATTACAGAGCCATCCTCCCTCTGATTTATTCGGAGGCGATGCAAGCGCAGAGGATGATTACGCAAATCCACATTATCGTCTACATCTGGGCATTCATCAAATGAAACAAGCTCCTCATCTGTGAATCTTTCATTGATTGTCCAGTAGTAAAATGGCAAGTCTTTGTCCATTCGTTTGGTGAATTCCCTGTAATTATATGACATATCACAAATTACCTTCTGTCACGAATGTCATGTATATTTCATAAGAAATTTGAAGACAATTCAGAATGGCCTGTTAACATCATGTTTGGAGATTGCTATTATACAGTAACTAAATTAATATCCATATCATAACTTACAATGTAGTTCCATCTGTACAGACTTTCTAACAGGTCAGTGGTTAGAGCATTTGACTGGTGTCAAAGATCATGCCATGTGACCTACTGTATACCAAAATGCAAGTTATGGGCCAGTTAAAGACATAAAGTCCATTTAATACCTCACAATTTTTGGCCACATTTCCTTGAATTGTTTGAGTGTAAACACTAAGCCAAGGTACCGGTGGAACATGCTGAAAAGGGTCTCCAAGTCATCTGTGACGCCAGCTCTGGGATGTTCTGGATAGCCAAGGACACTGTTTAGCCTTCGCCTGTGCTCCTGGCTTTCTATGTTTGCAGTCAGTTCTACTAACGTTTCCCTGGAAAAGCCCCTGATACAATCAACAGGTCTGTTGAGAAAGAAAGACACCAATCAAACATTGGTATTTTACTTTGCACTTATGATAATATCCAATGAGGGGTTAGCAAAAACTTAATGAACATAATTCCATTACTGCACCAACCCTCTCCTGTTTATTCAAATTTCTTTCTCCCTTTTACAGTGTGTCTATTGGGTTTGTTTTTAATTTAAAATGATTTGAAAAATCACTTTTGAACGTTATGGTTATAATAGCAGTCAACTCTCCCCGTGCTCTACATTCAGCCGTACAACTAAATTAGTTCATAACAGAGTTTTGAATTCACAATAATAGATCACTGTAACATAAACTCTTTAAGACAAGACCTCTATAATAAACAGTTGCTTCTACATGTGAGAGCACTGGAAATGAGAGAGTTAACTATAACATTGTGGATTGATAACTATTATTTTTGCTTTATACACTGTACAGTACCTGTTGATGTCAATTGTTGAAAAGTCATATTTGTCAACATGCCATGGCATCCATCCATCCAAGACATAATTGAGCATGTTATAATTATGTCTGGAGCGCTGCAGTTGGGAGAGCCCACGGCCATCTGATGCTTCATGCCAATCATCGATGAGCTGCACATGTCTGGCTTCTTGGACATGTCCTTTTCTGTGCAAAGAGTTGGCAACATGACAGGACAGGAGGCGCTCGGCATCTTTTAGGGACTGTTTACGTTTTCCAATGAGGGCAGCGTATGTGAGACCACTTTCTGGATCTTGTACGGCATCATTAAATGCCTCAAAATTTAACTTGGGGTCTTTACCTTCACGCACACTTTTTGCCATTCTGCGGAAAAGGTGGTTGTGATCTCCCCTATCATGCCTCTCTTCATTGGTGACAGGATCAATTTCAGGGACATACAGATGAGTGGAGAAGTCAGCACCCCTTTCTTTCCAATAATTGATGATGGCTCTGAATCTGTATGTTGCCACAACAGATCTTAACCTGTCAAGTAAGGACTCACGGGTATCTCGTCTGAATGGATATGGAGAATATCCCTCTGGTACTTGGCTGGCTCTAAGATTTGTCACAGCATCCTCCAATGACAGCCCATCCACAGTCCGTAGTCGATGCAACTGAAGGATAACTGAGTCTGGGATGTCTGGGTTGGGGTGAGTGACAATTGGTTTCCCCTCATCATCAACTATTTCAAGAAAGAATAAAAAATTCTTCATGTTCATAACCAAAAGTTATTATCTACAAGATTTACAAGACCTACCTTAAATTACCTCCCCCCCCCCCCGCCACCCCTCCTCTACCTTAATTTGCCAGAAGCACTGTATGCCTTCACCTGTTTTTTCCTTCTACATGACTACTCATGAAACGTTTGAGTATAAGCGTGGCTCTGTTTATCACTTGTCACCTTTTGCTGTTTTCTGTAATTCACAACAATTGTTATGAACAGATTTGCATGTACCCCTCCCCCCCTCCCCCAACTCATTGCTCATTTGAAATGAAAACCAAACAGGAGGCTACAATTAGCCTAAACTCGGGCTTGCAAAAAACAGTATTGTATCCCTAACTGGAAGTCTGTCTTTCTTACATCGGACGCATTGTGTTTAGCTTGTGTTAGAGTCTATTTCTTTAGACCCCTATCAACATATATTCCTCTAAAATACAGCTCAACCATTGAGAACAATAATTATAACACTTGTAAAAAATATTTCTAAAAGAACAAGAAAAAGAGAAACAGAAAAAATAAAGCCCGTGATATATACCACTAAAGGACATCGAACCCTGTTTAGCTGCATCACAGGCAGGAACAATGACCTTTAGGCCACAGAGGTTTATCATTATGCAAGGTGATAAAAATAGTGTATTGATTCCAAAAACAAACTAAGCACACTTGTTTTCGCTTCGATAGATAATTGTTTGAGAAAGGAAACGCTTATCGAACGATGTAGGATTTTTTCGCATAAATGTGAATGGAGTCTCGGTGAAATGTGAGTAGAAAATTAATTAGCAGAGTGAAACTGTTTACAAATACGTCAATCCAGGGTCATTTGAAACACAAGAAAGGAACGTTTCTGGACAGTTTCAAGCCGCTAGTACATTTGTAAAAACTAATCGCTTATCATTCAAAAATTAAAGTCCAGAAATTGAGATATTGTGGGAAAATAGTAAATTAACTACCTTCAAAGTCTCAGGGGTGTGTGATATCCCGTACTTGAGTTATTCAACAAAATGTACATCTCAATGGAGCGGATATGGGGAACACGGCAGTCCATCTGGAGTTAAATTTTGGTCATTTTAAAAGCTTTCTTCTCGCTGTTGAACTTGCAAACATTCGTATAGACACTTCTCTTAACATATTAGTTGTTCAGACTTCAAAGACACAAGGTGAATCGACGTTTTCCGATACGTGACAACAAGTATCATTCTTGCTGTTGATATGAGATTTATACTTCCGAATCACTCGGCCGTGAAAGGTCAAACTCCCTTTGTCTGTAGTCTCTAATTTTTGGCGCTACCCTCGCTGCGCGTCTCCTCGCAACTTCACGCGCGCACGTGTCTTTCGCCCGCCCCACAATCCATCGCCAAAATTAGAGACTACTCGCAGTCTACTGAAGCAGACACGAGGAGACACGGCAGTCCATCTGGAGTTAAGTTTACTCATGTTAAAAGCTTTCTTCTCGCCGTTGAACTTGCAATCATTCGCATAGACACTTCTCTTAACATATTGTTTGTTCAGACTTCAAAAGACACAAGGTGAATCGACATTTCCGATACGTGACAACAGGCATCACTCTGTTAAAAATAGTTAGCGTTTGCGCAGAAACGCCGGAAGTGCACTTTGTGGATGATACTCGACGACGAAAAAGAATAACCGTCGGTAATCTTAGACCCGGGCGACGCGCGAGACGCGCGCAGCCCCAGTAATAATTATATATTTGTTAAAGTGTCATTGTAATAACCAATCTTACCATGGATGAGTTCCAGCATATTTAGCAGAGTAGTTTTGCTCATTTTCCCAACACTTTCCCGTGCATCGTGGATTATTTGCCACAAGTGTAGGGGACGTGTCTCTCCTTGGCTTCTCAGCGAACAAAATTCGCCATCAGCAACTGTTCCTGAACACAAAAAACAATAATTGCTATAATTATGCTCTAGTTGCTTGTGACACTGACTGAAACTTGTTACACCGTAACGAACATATTAAATTTCCTTCCTGATCTGCAAAAAAAAATCTTTTATTAAAGTTAAAGTTGCTGGCAGCTGCAAGATCTTTCTTGTCGAAGATATTGTATGAAACGTCACTTGAATGAGAACATACTCCTATCGGGTAAAAGCTAGAGTCTATGGAAACACTTTGAATCATTGCAGGCAATACAATGTTTTCAACAAGAAAAAAAAAGGGGGTGGAAAACATGAGACCAGGTACCAGAACCTCTAAACCCTACCCCCAACCCCCCACCCTAACCTGCATCAAACATACTGAATTGATCAACATCTCTTCTCTTAAAGTTACCAGTATATAATGTTTTGGTCAATGTTACTTATACAGATTACAGACTCACATATTTAATCTATTTAATATGCTCTTCATTGAGTTTCAGTAATTCCATAAGATGAAGATGAGATGCATCATCAAAGAAATTTGTATTAAACTGTTGAGTACATATTGTACTAACCAGCTACATTCATTTCCCTCGCTTTCATTTCTTCCTTCAGTTTTACATTCAGATCCCTGACAAACTGATCCTTCAGTGTTTGGCAGGGGATGTACTGTACAGGAAGGGCATACGGCTTGTGGTTCCGCTTTTCATCAGAAAGCATGGTGACCATCACGTGGGTAGCTGGGGTCCTTTTTTTCTTGAATAGGTTCCTCAGAAACTTCTGTGAACTAGCTGCAAGGTCCTTGATTGTAATCCGCAGCATATTCAGGGCACCTGGCCTGGAGGGATTTCTGCCTGGAGCCAAGTTTGGCAGGATATCCTCAAACTTGGCTTTGAGTTCCTGGCTCTGCTGAAGTAATGTCTGGTATTCGATTACTTCCCAGCTGGCTTCCTTCAATGTCTCCTCAGGACAATTAGCCTGGCTGAACTTTTTTTCAAAATGGGCACTAGCATCCTTTAGGCCATTGTCCAAGAATACAACATCTGCTTCAAACTGATCAATGACTTTAGGAATGGTCTGTTTTAAACTGTCCACACCCGCACACTGATTTTTCAGCCTATCCAGCAACTGAAACCGTTCATCATAATCTTGCCTCAGCTTCTGCAGCTCTCCATCTCCTAGATCAACATCCCCATTCCATACGTGTCTGCCTGACTCCATCACAGCAACCTTCACATCTGTGGCATCCAACTTGACCCAGAAGCGACCATCTGGATTGGAAGCTTTCAGGGCATTCAAGGCAGGCTTCTGCATGACAAAAGGGAAACATTTCTCTCAATTGCTTAAGTAAACACAGTCATGCATGTTTTAGTGAGTAGCGATTGCCAACTAACTGCCGGCCTCTTCTTCGCGTATTCAAAGTGTCTACGAGGAGGATTTAGATAATTGACTTGTTTAGTTTTGAACGACTAGTAGATTTATACTAAAACAATTAGATTATTCAGTCATTCTCTATTTCAATCCGTGAAAGCTGATTTAGGCTTCGCCCCCCTCATCAGCTATCATGCAATAGCAATCTCAAGCTCATAATCTAATTGTTAAATAGATATCTTTTCTTATATTTTATTATATAGCGGTGTACCTATCATTGATTGTAATTGAAAAATGATGGGAAAATTAGTTTACTTTACCTAATTAAAAACTGAATTTAATTGTGAAAATAATATCAAGACAAACCTGTAACTCAGGTTTAGTTGTAAAGATTGAATTTGCATCGCGCCTCCATTGTGTTGACTGACTTGCACATGCAACATTCACTCTGGCCTGAAAAAAGGTTCAATAAAATATTGTATAGTTATAAAACCTGAAAAAGCAGGCAACATATCCATTATTAGTACCGGAACTTTTTTAAAGTCAACGTTTATACAGGGACATCCAATTTAGCAAGGCTTGTTTAAATGGAGCCCTGATATAGCATAACATAAGTCAAGAAAAAAGAAAAACGTTAAATTACATCCACTTTGATTTACCAATTCGTACATCTTCCCTCCCTGGTCCATCCCCTTACCTGTGTTTGTCATCAACCCCAACGACCTCCCACCACAGGTCTACATGATTATTGCTTGGTGTTTAAGCTTTACTCTCAATTCATTTAGCTCATCTATCTGTCTTAAGCTACACAGTAATACATTAAAAGCACAAGCACCATTATTTTATTCGAAAACTTCCTTGGAACTTAGATATCCTAGCAAGTGGAAAGCACAAAAGGTCCTGACCCCTTAGTGTTGTACTTATGGATTTCATGTGCATGCTTAAATTCTGAGAGAAGGTACAAAGGCGCTAAATAAGGTAGACATTTAAAAGCTAAAACACACTAAGTATTCCCTTCGGGCCTGTAGACTGGGCCAGCCGAGTGTTGGTCTTAGCTCATTGGATCCAAAATGTCGACCTTCGATTATACAAGCAGCACATCTTTTTAACTTATCCAGAGAAGTCTTGCAACCAACACCACAACTGTCCCAGACAGACAAACAATAGTCAAACAATGGCAAAATCAAGATGTTGTATAACATTAGCCAAAGTTGCCTTAGGGAGAACCCTTTGCGCTCGGCACAGCATACCTAATCAGGATGAAATTTTATTGCCAATATACTCTCTGTGTTCCTTCCAGGAAAGGTTGTGGTCTAAAAGAACTCCCAAGATATTTGAATTGATTTTAATGTGTAACCATTAAATGGGAGGACACATAAATTTGCAGTGGAGACAAACAGAATTATAAAAAAGCACTCAGCCTGTATTCCAGTGGACATGGATTAGGCAGCCATATACAACCTATAGGAGATGGCTAAAATTCAAGCTAAGCAACATTCTCACACAATTTAGAATGGTTGTAATCGTGGTCTGATGACAACTTTATGCAGTCAGACTGCAATATATGATATTTGAAAAATAATCTTAGAGAATCTTTTATGCTAAGACCACATAAAACAAAAATTTTCACCTACCCTAGCCCTAATAATAAATATTGTAGCTATATTATTTTCAAAGCAATACCTTTTGTGGATCTTGCCTATTTTCAATTGGCTGACCACTCCACATAGGACCACCAAAAAGACGCATAAAGCGGCCAGGAAATTCCGTTGTCATTGTTTCCCTCCAAGATCGATAGTCTTCAGGTTCCTTTACCTGTAAAATTAAATGGCATTTTAAAAACTTTCTATTAATTTAATGTTGAAATGTCAGGAAAATATAGAACCTAGAAGTAATTAATTTCATTTTGCCAAACAACAAAACATTACTGTCAATTAGTCATAAATTTTTTGAAAGTTTTATTTCCACGCAACTGTCTGGGTAATGAAGAAATTTAGACAAACATTAATAACAGCAGTGTAAGCAAGTACACATTCATGAGAGGTAAGTGCAGTGCACCCATGGAAATAATTATATTGGATAAAGAAGATTTAGTACCTTGCAATAGGCAAAAATAACATTTACAATTACCATACCTGCATCACATTTGTAGCTGCAAAGAACTCCATCTGGTATTGGATCAAACCAAATGGCATCCTGTTTATGGGAATTAATGGCTTCCCATTCTCCCCATATACACATTTGGACCAGGTGTGGATCAGATTTGGCTTGTTATTTTGCTGTAGCACCTTCATGGCACCCAGAGAAATAGACACAAAATCTGCAGGGTTTGTATCAATTCCCTGGGAAACTGCAGCTTCAACAAACTGCTTGTCCAACAATGCCAGCTTCTCTCAGAATGTTAGTGGAGAATAAATCAAATTTATCATAGTCTTTCTTGCATCACTAGATAATTGCACTGCCAACACTATATTTTGCAATAGAGAACTTTGGTCCTTAACTGCAGCCAGAGCCTTTAGAACCAACTCCCCCAACTGCTGCAATGTTAGAGACTTGATTGACGACGACAACACTTCATCCAGTCTGAGTGACGGATCACTGGCTGATGAAATACTGGCTGAAACATCATTTAAGTAGAAGTCCACATCTAAGCCATACACCCCTTCAGCCTCCTCAACTGTTTTATATGTTGTTCTCATGAAGTTCACCACACGTTGTCTAATGACTGAGCCTAAAGAAAATAAAGAAAACAGTTAAATATCCGTTCATGCTAATGACATGTGCAGGATTAGCTATAGGAACAAAACATAACCTATTTTAAAAAAAAAAAGCAAAATACATGCATGTATGAATAGTTGATGACACATATTTATACCATGATACATTCAACAGTGGTGGCTGAAGGATGTTGAAACGCAAACACATTTTGATAAAGAGTCATCAGGTTATTGGCTAATTTTGGATTGAAATCTAAAAGGCTACACTGTTTACAGCAGTGCTTGTAAAAGAATAGAAGGAAATCTACATGTAAGGGATTGAACAAGATGCAGATTTTAGGGACAGATTTTAGGGACAGAAGTTGGCAAATGTAATGATAACGTTTTTGATGAAATAAGTTAATGTTACCTTCTCTTAAATTTTCTGTACCAGCAGTCTGTTTGATGTACTTTGCTGCATCACACCAGTACATGTGGTGGGCTTTCATTGCTGGCCATTCTGCTTCTGTAGCTTGTTTGTCCTTGTGCAACGCCACAAACTGTACAAGGGCAGTATCTTCCTCGGTACTCCATCGTTTTCTCTGCTTCTTTGAGCTCTTCAGCTCTTTTAGTGGAGAAAACAGAGGCTTTCCTCGTGGAAAAGGGGATTTCTTAACCTGCATGTGGTAATAACAAAGCCAAAGGGAATAGAGTATAAGTAGAAAATATGATACATCAGACATTGCACAAATAAAATTATTGACTCTTTAAATATTTAAAATTATTGCACTCTTTAAATATTTCGAACACAACTTATTATTTATTGCACATAAGGTCTTACATGCTGGAACAGCTTTCTACTACTAAAAATGTTAACTTACAAACGAAAATGCAATGCAAGCATATTGTGTACTTGAACAGAAGGTTTCAAACATATTTCAGTGCAAATGTCAAATCGATCAATAAGATGAAGTGCTTACAACGTTTGATGGACTCCTTGGAAAACTCAATCTTTTCGAACTTCGACTTGGAAACGAACCAGTGGATCGGCGGCGTTTATCTTCTGGCTTGAGTGGAGTATTGCCAGTCGTGACATGTGGCCTTTTGCCACTGTCAGAATCGCCTTCGCTTACTTCCATTTACTGATGTAAACATCCAGGGATTGATCACCTAAATCAAAAGATATGGGGCAAATGATCGTTTGCTATGACAAAAATTCTGAAATGTGAGCAAAATGGAACTATTCTTTCGCTCAGATTAAACCAAAAGTGATAATGTACACCATCGAAGCGAATTTCGAGCACGATTTGGCGCCAATTTTGACCAAAATTCAACGGACCTAAATTCCTATCAAACCTGGGGACTTAAGGGGACATTGTACTTAAAATGAAAGAGGTACTCCCTGAGACCTCTCAGGCGTAACTGTATGCTAATGTACCCAGTATATAAAAAAAAACGAACGACAAATAAGTCAAGAGGTCAAAGGCTTACAAGTAACAAAGCGGTTCAGTCAAGCATACCACTTGGAACAAAGGGAACATTTTGTCGATTCACAGATAATTAAGCCGAAATCAAAATGATATCTGGTAAAGCCTTAATGGTAATAGAAACCAAAAAATGATTTTGCTTACCTTTACTTGCGATGAATACGAAGAAAACGACTTGTGATTATCGCTAAATTTCCACCGCGTGCGTTCCCTCTCCGAAAGAATTTGACACCGCTGATGCAATAATTTCGCGCGGAGGGTATAGGGATTGCTGAAAAATCCTCCTTTTAATGAGCCATAGGTTCTTAGCAACCACGAAAATACCTCTGGATCCCGCTGAGATTGGGGGCAATTTGCCACCAATCTCAGCAGGATATCCAGCTACTCTGAACATTCCAATGCAATTGAATCGCGTCTGGTACTCGTTTCTGTTTGATATGGGGTGTCAATTTTCTCGCAAATGTGATATAATCCTTAAACGCGAACATTTATTTATGGCGACAGTTTAATTTAATTCTATCTTTAGACCTAATGGACATGAAAAGTGACCGCGCGAACCGAAAGCGATACCCAATTGTTTGTTTTGGTTTTGGTGAATTATTCTTGAGGTAGGCTCAACGAATCCAGAAAATAGCACTGAATTACAATCAAAGACTCGACATTTCTTTGTGTCTCTTTTAAAGGATGTGTTTTTTTGGAGGGAGATATATTTCTTTTGAACGCTAATTAAAATTCGCTCGCATTCCTAAAATCATTACCTTCAAAAAGTTCTTGAAAGTATATTAACATCACTGAGCTAAAAGACTTTGCTTCAATATGTGATATCGTTGCGTGCCCATAAACTAAACTTTTACTATCTGGTTTCCCTAGGAACTGATAAAATTCTTGTTGAATAATTCGTCAGTGAATAATCTCGGCAACTTTGAAGTGATTGTTTCAGTATTCAATAGCTGTTTACGCTTCAGACGAAACCGACCTGGGGACCAAAAGCAGATGCCACGCACCTCTCAGTAACCTCTTATTTCATTGGTTCTTATTACCACGCAGCTCCATTATTTCAGGGCTAGGGTCCATTGTTTCTGTTGTTTGTTTATTGTTTTCTCAGCCAATTCTGTGAACTGTTCCGAGAGCTGCGTGGCGCCTCACCAAAAGCGACGACGGCGACGGGATCGAAATCATCTTTTCAAAATATAACTTCTCCTTTTCCTAATTCTTTCGTGATTGTCAAATTTGTTTAACTTCGAAAATGCTGGCGAACTGTCCAAGGACTAAATTACTCTGAACGACATTTAAGTAAGGAAAACGTTGTTGACAAAACATTTCATCCGATCACGTTATTGTTGTGCAAAGAAATGTACCAAATGTAAAACGTTTTGGTCATTAAACCTACTTAAAACATTTGGGTAAATTTTTATCTACATTTCAAAAACGGTTATGTTATATATCCCAGAAGCGCTCAGGCATACAGTGATGCCAGGACCTAAACCTGGGTGAACCAGAAAAGATATAGAACATTTGCCTAGATTTTTATCTTCATTTCAAAAAAAATGTGAAAATGTGTTCATGTCATATATTCCAGAAGCGCTCAGGCATACAGTGATGCCAGCACCTCAGCCTGGGTGAACCAGAAAAGATATAGAACATTTGCCTAGATTTTTATCTGCATTTACAAAAATGTGTTCATGTTACATATCCCAGAAGCGCTCAGGCATACAGTGATGCCAGGTCCTCAACCTGGGTGACCCAGAAAAGATATAGAACATTTGCCTAGATTGTTATCTTCATTTCAAAAAAATCTGTTCATGTTATATATCCCAGAAGCGCTCAGGCATACAATGATGCCAGGACCTCAACCTGGATGAACCAGAGAGATATACAACATTTGCCTAGATTTTTATCTTCAAGTTACATATGCTAAATCACTTGAATATTTTACTATTTAGAATATAATTCCTGGGAAAATGTCATAGGTGATTCCTACCAGACGTACTAATGCATTAACATCGAAAGTCACGTCGATCGTACCTCTTATGTTCGTATTTCCGCTTTTAAAATTATCCGAAGGCGATTTGCTTCGGCTTAAAATGTAATTACAACTTACCGAAGTCCATTGCGCGTCTATGAAACCACCGAATAAAACATAATTTCAGCCGGGGAGTGTGATGTAACCGAGTTAGGAATGGTATCGAGTATCGAGTATCGAATTACAACACGAGGTTCGAGAACATTCAAGAACATTCATTTCAAACGTTGATTCAATTCAGGTCTGATTAAAGGTCGGATTATCTCAAAGTTCAGTAAATTGGAGTAGTTTTCGGAATCTAGTCTCAAAGGAATCTGTATCTATCGAAGTCATGAATAAAGAGTATGGTCGTTACAACACCCCGAGTACCGTAAAGTTGAGAAAGTAACGGCCTCCAAAAAAAAAACGACCCTCCGAAAGTAGCGATAAAATTTCATAGGTGTTAGCAAATCCCAAAATTAGCGGCTGCCCGGAAATAACGACGCTTCGAAAGTAGCGACCTCATAAGTGAGGAAACATTTGTAAGAAAGCCTGCAACAATTAAATCCAATATCAACAAAACAATAACATGTACAAGAAGGTAGCGCGTCTTTTGGTCTTCGTTTGATGCTCTGATCAGCTTTTTCTTCTGATTTTTTACTTCTTTTCTCAACGTTGTTCTCGTTTTAATCTCAACTTTATTTTCTTATCCTGGGCCGCCTAGATTAGCTATGCTACCTAAGGGATCAGGCAATTCTGTATATATTTAACAGCACGACAATAACGATCAACTTCAACTTCAGTTTCGCCAAATAAAAAGTGTATATGTTTTCACAGTTGGTCCATGGACGGTGCACGTTTTAGCTACCGAACGTAGCGATCCCCCGAAAGTAGATTGACAGGGCATTTTTTCACGAGTTTAGTGAAGTAAAAAGCAGGGGTCCGAATTTTGGAACCTTGCTCGTTGAACCGGAGACAACAGGACATTTTCTTACGATTTCAGCAGAGTAAAAAGCAAGGGTCCGAATTTCGGACCTTGGCTTTTGAATTAACAGATAAAGAGGGATTTTTCATGATTTCAGCAGAGTCACTAAAAAAATCAGGGATCCGAAATTTGGACCCCTGCTTCCCGAACAAAAGAGCAATGTGCAGGTTATCTATATATTGATGATCTCTGAGGAACAAATTTGCCTATCCGAAATAGAAAAAATGGAAAAAGTTAAATGCACTAAAGCTATATTTTTTTATGTCCACCAGTTTTAACAACTTCCATGACAAGAAAGTAATAAAAACTTGTCCTCAAAACTAAGAAAAAAGAAAGTCATACGTTTTAACTCTTATTCCACCAGAATCGTGAAATAACGCTTATTTTCGCAACATAAAAAGAGTCCTACGATAACACCCATGAAATTTATAGTTTTTAGGGGAGTGATTAAGCTTAAAACGGTCAAAATTATTCTGCAGAATTCTCTATTTTAGAAAAAAACTGAAAATTGTTTGGAAAGCGTTACTAGAATTTTACACATGAAATGTTTTAAGATTATCAGAGATTGTGTCTACGTTATTTATTACGTAATTTCTGTCCACAAAGATGCTTTCAAACCTTTCTCTCAGGCCACAAACATGGCTCTGAGCAATAATTTTGTCTGAGATGAACCGAGTTGTGAACAGATAGCGCAAGCACATTTGACACTACAGAGACTTAATCATGCGTAAAATGTAATAAAACGAAGGTTTTCCCTTGAAGAATAAATTTTCGACAGCAGTTATGTTCTCCTGCTCTTCTGACCTCGCTTGGGCTAACATCTTGTCGTGGTGGTGAGGCCTGTGTGTCTCAGTGACCCCAAGAGCTGTGCCGGCTTGGACTCTGGTCTCTGACAGGTCTCAAGGAGCAGTAGTCTGTTGGTAACTAATCACATATTTCAGGCCATGGATAAGAAACAAATCACGGCAATGGTGTTGATTGATTTAGGCAAGGCCTTTGACAGTTTGTGTCATTTGACTTCGCTTGAAAAACTTACCAACATAGGAACTTCGAAAGAAAACCTGTCATGGTTTCAAAGCTACCTTACCAACAGGCAACAGAGCACACGTATTGCAACAACGCTATCAGATCCATGAACGTTATCCCATGGCGTACCACAAGGCTCAATTTTAGGTCACATACTCTTCTATCTATATATTAAGTCAAGCAACATTGAATCCTATGTGGATGATATGAAATTATTTCTCTCTTTCTCGACAACGGATTTCAACTTATATCTGGGCTTACTTTCCCAGGATCTCCATCATGTAGCTCAATGGTGTTGTGCAAATCATCTATTGATTAACACATATCATCACATACAGCCTCTTTTCCTGTTCTGTCCAAGCTGCTTAGGCTTGTTTCTTGAAGTCGGTGTATGTTCTAGATCCTTCTGTATAACGGTGATGTCATTCTACGTTTATTCAAGAGATTTCTTTTCTCCCTATATCACCGTCAAATTCCGGCCTCTCTGAGCTCGTGTCTTAAAATGGAAATATGATGTATGAAATATAATGTTCCTCTATTCTGTTACGCAATTATCCGGTCGATGGCAGTCAGTCTCACCTTGACTGCAGGATTACATAACATCAACTGGGCATCCCTCCGTAGAAATGTTTTGTTTAGGCCACAGCCACGATTGCATTTGTTCGTTTGAACATTACAAAGTGATCTAATGTTCAAAGCATTAGTTTGGGGACGCTTGACTCTTCTCAGACTAAAATAGGGTTACAGGGCTCTGAACACACAACCAGCCGCCGTCTTGATTGTTCCGATTTCGACCTTGACTCGTCGCCTTATCCGGCACGAGTAATTATAACAATTACCGAATCCCGTCGTTTAATAACAGATTTAGAACACAGAAAAGAAATGCATACGATCGGGACTCCAGCACTAGGGAAAGGGAAAAGGCATACGGATTGATTGCTGTCCAACTTTCACGATGAAGTCATTTGGCTACAACTATCAGAATTCAATTTGTTTTTCCTTTCTTATTTAAATGTTCTAATCCCAGTGGGGTAAAAATTACAACAGCTCTAAATAGCATGAAAAGAGGAAACACGAAGGATTCTTGTAGTTGTAGTCAAATGTTGTCATCATGCAAACGCCCTATTATTGTTGGAGGAGGATACGATTCAAATTTCCTCGCAAAATCCTCAATCTGAATTCAAACGGGCGGGAAGGCCCTGGGTGCCATGTCAAGGTTGGATATGATGGGAGGTGTCAGGTGCCTGGCATCACTAGGAGCGTCCGACTGCCCTATATTCCTGTCATGCGTTTTCACAAATAGCTACAAAAAAGACACAAAATAAACGTGTTATACTTGCCGCGAAGAAAAAAAAAACCAGTCACATAGACCCTATGAAAAAATAGCTGCCTTTAAATTATTCTTTTGTTCATATTCAAAATAGCCTCACTAACCTCGTTTTCGAGAGTAAAATTCTAAGGAATCTGTTTTTATCCCGAACGAGCTTAGTGAGGCTAGTTTGAATACGAACAAAAGAATAAGTTGAAGGCAACCATTTTTGCACAGGATGTATGTTAGAGGTGGTCATGACATCAGATACAAGAGCTGTTAGATTAAAACATAAATAACTGCGGCTTATTTTCTCCCTGCTGAGAAAGTAGTGGACTTCGGAAGATCAACCATGTTTTAACTTGCTATAAGAGAAGAAAGGTCTATGAAAACAAAAATGAGAGTATTTTGAACGCAATATTTATTGATCACTGTGAATACATCAACTGTAGTAATGCTTCAGATGTTTCTTCTGTACGAATGATGCTTCAATCTGGAAGAAACAAATGTCAGACATGTAAATATTATTAGTTGATTCAGTGTTTACATTGAAATGTTTCCTACATTTATTCAGATGTTAATCTTCTTGATTATTACTAGTTTTAACTATATGTACCGAGAGGATTAGTCTGCGGTCAGATATCAATGAGAGATACGAGTCGTCCCACCTCTCCCTTAATCGTTTCTTTTGTTTTACTTGTCAGTAAAATGTGCACTGGGGCAAACCATATCCATCATTTACCACGTCATATTCATCAAGAGAGTGGGATGGGACTAATTGAGGCCAAGATGGGTTTGTTCTACTACGTGGTTTCACAGAAAAGCGTACATACGTTATCAGTAACTCAGCCTGGAGCAAGGGTTGCTAATGAGACACGCTTGAATGTGGTTGTTTGTTTGTTTGTTCGTTTTATTTTACAGCAGTGCAAACGATAACGTATTGAATATTCGGAAATGATATGAATATACCTCCTAATCGGCCAGTGTTGTAAAGCGCATTAGATCATTGCGTCATGGGAATGCGCTATAGAAATTAATAGAATTATTATTATTATTATTATTATTATTATTATCGACTACAAGCGTGTAATAGAATTATTAGGTTAAATATAATTCCCTTGCATACTTATTGAAAAATGAAGAAAAGCTGCAATGCCAGCTAGTTCACGTTTCCACCTTTTATATTGGAGAGTAATTTGACCATCAAAAGAACAAAACAACAACAACCATTTTGTTTTTCTAGATATAGAAGATATATTACAGAAAAAGGAAGATAAACTTAAATAAGCAAAAAAAAAAAAAAAAACTACTCAGAATAGTAAAACCTAAACGAGCTGAGTAGTTACAAAAATTATTAAGCTTTAAATGGGTTGAAGGAAGAATAAGAAAAGAAAAGAAAAGAAAACAAACAAACAAACAAACATAAAACAGAAATACAAACAAGTAGCAACAGTACCAGGTATTGACAGAACAAAATTTGTGCATTAATTAAGAGCGGCAGTAGCTTAAAAATACTAAGCTAGCATTAGGCGTAAGAACTTAAGATCGAATTGTTTAGTCATAGTTTGCTTAAATGGACGCAGAGATAAACTTTTTATCTCTCCATCCAAGTTGTTCCATATAGAAGGACCAGAGAAATGTAAATTGAACTTACCATAATTAGTTTTAACACGATCGATGTAATAAGTTGATTTAGATGCTAGCCTAGTATTATAGTTGTGTTTAGGTGATATGCATGTAACGATGAATTTAATTGTGAAATATCTTAGTTAATAATAATATGACTACTAGCAATAACGAAAGGTTAGGAAGTGCGGAGAGAACGATGCCTGGTATTGTTGGTTAAATAAAAGACATATTCTCCAAGCTATATTCAGTGGGGATGCCTAGTGCTTATTAACCCGTCGACTACCGCACGATTTCTGCGTGTTTCAGATTTATTGATTTTTTTTTTAGACATCGGTAATTTTTAACCTAATGCCCAGTGTAAACAGACAACTTACAGGGTCAAAGAAACAACACTCCCTTGGTGAAAGATAGTTAGAATTCCTAATCTCCAATTAAAATACACTTGGAAGTAAAATGTTAAAAATTCGGAGTGATATTTCATCCTGTTGTCACCTGGGCGAATTTGATATGCGCTGCGAGAATTTCGTTTTGTTTATCTAGATCGAGTAATTACGAAATCCCTTGAATCAAGACACTCACGAAAAAAGACAATAAGCTTTCCTAATAAGAAAAAAATATTCAGATAAGCCTGTGTTTATGCCTAAAAAGCAAACGCGTTCGGTTTTCGCCTCGAGTAAATGTACGCAAAGGCGAACGAAACAAATCTTACGAGTCATTTTGAAGCACAATTCATTGACCGACCTGTATATGTTTCTTGTAAATTTCGGTAAAGTTACTTCAAATACAATTCATCGGTCAATTTGGTCCACCTGTTTTGGAACTGCAAACACACCCAAGCTCAGTTTGGAAAACATTACTTGAATAGATTTCCCAAAAACTTGTAGATGTGAAAGACCGTTTTCTCTCTCTCTCTTTATGCCTAGGTTTAGTGGAAAATGTATCGAATTTACTTCTATGCCACCTACTACTTATTGCTAGAAACTACATATATACCTGTAAATTAAAGAACTCCTTACCTAAGCTGTAATTATATATACAACTACTGTTGACCTCCATAAAAATTGAAAAGAAGATAGCTCTGGATAGCAACACCCTTAATTCTTTTAAAAAGAAGTGCAACCCATTGAAAGACGCCCTCCAGTACTAAAATTATTAATTATAATTTTACGAATTAATTATAAAGATTGCTAGCTACTAGAAGTAAGCGGTTTGGTAATGTTGCTATTTTAGGTATTAGCATAAGTATTAGTAAGAACTGTTAGTAGTGAAAGATGTTGTATTTTATAGCGTTAGCGGAACGGCATCCTTGTAATGAAATGTAAGAATCGCATGGTAAAGATAGTGTACATGGTGTAAGTAATAGAGTAAATATTGTATTGCACTGTAAGTAGCGTAAGTATTGTATCGTATTGTAAGTGGAGTAAGTATCCTGTCGTATTGTAAGCAGGGTAAGTACAATGTAAGTAACTATGTGTTCTTGCAATTAAAAATTAAAGAAAAAAGAAATGACATGACACGAATGTGTTGTGATCAAAGGTCGAAACGTTCGACATGCCACAAAACGTCTTGTGATCAAAGGTCCACAGGCTCGTGATCAGATTGGACAACGTTAGCTTCAAGTAATCGAAGGTTCAAATACGTGTGATCAAATTGCGTGCTATTCAGTCCATTCATCCTTAGTGGAAGTCTACACAAATCGGGCCAGGATCACGCTTCATACGTGCCGCACATGCGCAATAGCAACGTTATGATTAGGATTACGAGCTCCTCTCGTCGCCCGCAAAAAGAAAAAAAACAGTCTCAGCGTATCTTACTTGACATTCGAGATATCAATATATTTGAGATTGGTTTTGATACTATACTTATCTATAAAGACGTTGTAGCTTAGAAAATTCTGGTCATAGCAGTATCATTCGATCAAACTGGTAGAGTAAACCGGCTTGGAATTATTACACTTGACACCAACAAAGCTCGTTTCAGCTCGTTTCAGATCGTTTATTTCGTGCGCCTGTATTAAATAGCATTAAATTCACCCACACAACTACCACAAAAACGTCCTGGCAAAGCGGCAAGGTTATCAAAGTTCGATGGTATAGACTACGAATGTTCGTGCGCTTTTTTTAAAGTTCATTTGAAGGGAACGCTAACATTATGAACCTTGCTACCTCGCCACTTGCTAGATCCAATACGGGGTACAGTTTACTCGATGGCAAAGTGACTTCCCATACCCGATAGGTAAATTGACGAATAGGTCGCTTTTTCCTTTTACAAATGTTTGGATTGCTACCGTAGCGATCGAAGAATTTGTAGAAGGAAAAAGCGACCTATTTGGGAGTACACGTTGTTGAGACCATATGCTCTATGTTGTTTATTTCATGTCCTGGGCGTGACGTCACGTTCAAGAATTCCGTAGGTAAAATATGATTGGCTAACCTGTGGGAAAGGAATGTTGACTTTGGCCAAGCAAGCGTTTGTGGAAAGATCAAGGAATACGACTCCCCTAAAAAGGACTACGTGAGAGGCTATTACAATACATAAGTGACTCTTATATTGTCGTGCAGCACATCTGTCGGACATGGAAGTTCCCAGGGTCTTTCATCTCCCTTTGGGGTGCGGAGATGAAAGATCTTGGGAACGAGGTTGGTAAAATAGATATGGTATTTGCTAATAAGTCTATGCTTCAAAAACCTTTTATTATTGGTATTGGGTTGACTATGAATTATTTGCATACTTATGGCAAATAAACAACAGCTGTTGTATCTGCTGGTTTACCTTTTGTGCCTTAACAATGCTTGTGAAGCAATTACAAACTTGTTTAACTAAAAAAGACTAGTCCTATCTTACCTAACACTTTGCCAGCGTACACTTCCATACTCTCCGGTGAGCACTTTGGTTCTTCGCAAAAAACGGGTAAAACAAAGGGCTGCTTTAAAAATTGGTAGAAATTGCTCTTTATACCGTCGACGACGTTTGGGTCACTCGCATCACCAGTAAAGAAAAAGTAGTCGCGATGGTTCTTCTTTAGGAAAGATTCAGCGTCTTGAGCTGCAAGACAAAACAACAAAAAAAGTAGTGAATAGAAAAGAACTAAATAAATCACTTAGGACGCTTGAAAAAACTAGCTTCCCTGTAACTTATGGATAACAATATGGAAATGTCCTTACAGAACCTATTTTCAATGTTGATGCCACAACTTAATTCCGCAGCGTTTTGATTTTAATGAAGATTTCAAATAAAGGTAATATACACTCGCCATTTGCTTTGGAAGCGCGCATTACTTATCTTTTACAATATGCTAAATTCTTTACACCTTTAATTTTTGACAGGTCCGCATTACGCTTAGAGGACAACGTCCTTGTATTTTCTCTTGTTCATGAGTCTCGCGATCAAGGAGTGTATTTTGAACAGACTAGGCAAGGGAAGACTAGGCAGACAAAAGTATCACTGCAACGTTTTCCTTATGTTGACTTCCCTTGTTATAAAGGGAGAGTTCATAATTTATGGAGGATGGAGGGCTATGATGATTTCTAAATATTTCCCTTGCATTTTAGAAGTCCTTACACTTTGGCATCGACACCACATTCTACTGACCAACGTAGCCGCTTCAATCCTTCCATGCTAAAGATATGTGGTGACGTGGAATCAAATCCTGGACCGATTGACTACCCTTGCAAAAACTGTGGCAAGAACGTTCGAAATAACCACAATGCAATTTTGTGTTCTGAACGTAATTACTGGTTTCACATGAAATGCCTTCAAATGTCTTCATCAATCAAGTTCTAAAAAAAAGTTCAAAAGTTCTATCTAAATCACCCAAGCTTACTGATATTGGACATGTTCTTCCCGTGCACTGCCCTATTGAAGCGATTCATTCTTCGCTGATGAAATGGACGGCCTGATTGACCAAACGAGTCAATCTTTGAGCGAAAAAAATTATGCAATTAAATTCATGGCCTGTCCCAACCTTTACATAAACTTTTTCCAGTTCTACCTCGTGTGCTGCGTTTTTAATCTTACCGGACTTGACGAAAAGCTATTACTCGTCCTTGCGAGCCGCTTGTACCACCGTTAACAGTTTTCCTTGTTGTCAATCGTACATCGATTTCTTAGAGGCATGGAACATCATCTTCCAGTTCAAGAATATGGAATGGTAGGAATCGAACGTCTACGCTATTGGCCCTTTTTGCGAGACTTCTTTCAAGTTCCATTTTAAAGTGATCATACATCCTTTAGAGGTTGGGTGTTACGTAAATGAGCTAACGTCATTTCTGATTGTCCTCTCCTTCTGCATTTGATGTCACTCTTTTAATAGTGGTCCTTTAACACCGATTCTTACCGTACCGTAACCGTTCGGATACAAGCCGTCAATTTATCAATTCCCAACTGAAAGTACTTTCCTTCGCTTCACACTTAAGGGGACGAAAAAGATGTTATTTCTGACATTGAAAAGGATAATTATTCTTTTGTCTTTGTGTATATGAGTTTTGACGAAACAGACCAGTAATATCGTTTGGGTTATCATGAAAATAACGACTTCAATTTTTATGGAGCACCCACTTACTAAACGGCTCTAAATGCCTTAAAACAGTGTTCAACAAAATACCGTACGCAAACATTTTTTCCAACAACGTTATATCGGTAGTAAAGTACAGTGCCCTCTCAATTTAAGGTATATTTTTTACTGCAACTCTCTTATGATTGGTTGTTCCTGATATTCAACTCGCTATTTCACAATACACCATTTTGCTAATGATCAGTTTCTTGTGAATTGTGGGTAGATCCAGTCCCTTGTGGGGGCAAACATTCAAAATTACAATTTCAAATTACGTTCTAAAATGGTCGTTTGCCCCACAAAGGACTGGATCTACCCACAATTCACCAGGAACTGATCATTAGCAAAATGGTGTATTCGGCTAATTATCTCACCCGAGCAGTCTGGCCAGGGAAGGTTTCTGGAATACTGGTAATCGGGATCTAGATAGTAGGGATAGTGGTTCCATTCTCCCGCTGAACAATAATAGAGCACTGCAGGCGGAAAGGTAAAGTCGAGATCGCTTTTGCACATAACAGCGCAGACTCTGTCACTGCCAATCACATGACAGACCAAGGCTCCATTGTCAGGGGGATCGTACATCGAACAGGTTTTTTCTGTAAAGCAAAAACGAGAAAAAAAGATACCAGGATAATTACAATGCTCCCTGCCACGGTGAATGCTTCAGCCTACTGGAACGTTTTCTCTACTGGAACTGATACGGCAGTCAGACTGGTCCGAGCTAGAATCCTTCAAGAAGTAACTTATTGCAGTTTATCGAAGGCGGCCCTTTTAGTTAGTTTGTCACACAAGCTATTGCGTCAGATTAAAATCTTGATGTTGATAAATAACCTTATAACTGGAATTTACTTTGCTTATCATGACAAACATTTTCGTGTGGCTAATTAACTTTCTCGTACTACGCGTGCAAAATTAAATTTTCAATGAGGTTGCCTGGTCAAAGTCGCCCTACATTCGCTAGAACACAGGGAAATCGTGTTTTATCGTAAAACAACCTCTAAGCTGCCTGGCGATCACTAACATTTGTTTCCGTTATTGGGACTGAAAAGCGGTCGTCACCTTGACTTTCTCAGTGACTCCTTCATAACCCTCGAAAACCGTCCACACTGACTCAAAAACCAAAATGTTGCGACAGTAAACTTGAAATTTCTCCGCTAAAACAGGTCAAAAGTTTTTGGAATCAAATTTTGCTGCCAACTGGAAATATCAAGTCGCGTGGACAGTAAATGGTCATTCTAAATCAATATCGGGTACGTTTCAGAAAATGTCACAAAGTTTGCTGATATCCGCAGGTTAAGTAGGGCACAGTCATCCCCTCAGCAACTTAGTTACATTCAGGATTTTACTTACTTGTTAGCGTTATCCGGAATGAACACGTTGCTCTATTCCCAGACCCATCTTCCGCCACATAAAAAATTTCGTACGAACCAGGTACAGCGAATAAGTCTCCAGATGGTCGGTTGGATGAAAGAGTTGGAATAACACCGGAGTTGTCTGTAGCAATCGGCCGATCCCAATTGACACGAACTACTGAGTCTACGGCATCGGCTATAGTGATGTCACTTGGGCAGGTAATGACTGGAGGCTCATTGTCTAAAATGAAGGTCAAACAGCAAAATCTTACAAAATGCGAGAAAATAACTTCCTTTTTTGAAAGTAAACAAATAGCTGAATGGAAACTGGATGCTAGTTGTCTAAATTAAGGTTAAATAACGTAATGGTAATAAATGTAAGAAAACATTTTTTCTTATTATTTTTGGAAAGACAACAACCACATGGAAACTAGAGAAATACAGTTAGTTCCCATACTAGGTGTGTACTGCAAAGACATATGAATATGAGAAATCTCCCGTTAGGCCTTCTCGTTCTCGCTGTTGACTAAGTACATCTCATTTTACCTTTCTGGAACATTTTTTCTGTAAGTTTATTTTCCTGCCCTTGCTGAATGTTTTATACTTATATTTGTTCAATGACTGTTGGACAAAATGCCATTGCTTCCCTTCCACTACAGCTATTGACGACTCAAATGCGTTTCTTACCTACAGCTGCTCCAGTGTTAAAGGCAGTTACGGAAATGGCGATAATAAAACTTGCCCAAATCATTGTGTCCGGCTCAGTTCCTCAGAAAACAATCTTTCACCACAATCGTTTGTAGGCGATGCTTCAGGAGTGGCATAATTATATTTTTCTAGCTGTTTGGATTGACGCTGACCAATGTCAGTTAAATAAGCATATTATAAGAAAACAATGAAGTCAATTTAGAGCACGCTATAACTGGCGTGCGTATCAGCATTATCGTTAACGCACGTTATGTTCGTTGTCTCTTAAAACCTGCCCAAGGCATCTCAGCGGTGTTGTAGCTCAGTACAAGAAATCTTTAACCACTGAAAGTGTTGTAATTAAGAGTCACTCTTGGGCATTGCTTCAGCATTTGTATAATTATGTTTTGTAGGCTGTTTGGATTGACAGCAATGACAGTAAGATCAGCATGTTCTTTACCTAACAAAAACAATGAAGTCAATTTATAGCACGTTATCAGGTTCGTATCAGCACTTATTTGAATTGTTTCATTTGCTAAGGTCTCATGTAATGTTACCTACAGTACCTATTAGGAAATATTTTTGAGGAAAAAGCTATGAAAATGAGTCATTTTCGATCGTCCCGTTGTCATAATTACATTTACATTTAAATTGAAAATTCTAAGACGTAGAAAATAAGGTTTTTGTATGTTTAACTGCTGCTCTCCTTCATTAATATGATCAGCTGAAATAGCAAAGTAATTACTCAGTAGCACACGAGGAATAAACTATGGCCAAGGTCTATATTCATAGACCATATATGATTTTATGGCCTTTCAAATAAACATTCTTTTCGAGGTGAAGCTAGGGGTTTAGGGGAGCAGGGTTAGCGCAGTGGTGAGAGCGCTCGCCTTCCACCAATGTGTCCTGGGCTCGATTCGCAGACTCGGCGTCAAAAGTCGGCTGAGTTTGTTGGTTCTCTACTCTGCTCCGAGAGGTTTTTCTCCGGGTACTCCGGTTTTCCCCTCTCCTCAAAAACCAACATTTCTCCCACACGGCCCCACAAGCTTGCAGCTTTAAATTCTAACTGTGTATAAATAACGTTTCTCTACCTTTTTACCTTTAAAGCAAGAGGTCTATGAATTTGTATAAGGTAAAAACTTAGGAGACTCTTTGTGAGGAGGTGAACTACTCCCAAATTCAGCCCAGTACTCTCGCGCCGCTGTATAAAGGGAACCATGGGATATCTGTTGGGAAGTCGTTGCGGCTCCAAAACCTTGGATTTCTTCGGTTTTTAACATCCAAACAAGATTCCTTTTAGTGAAATACTGTTTAGAAGATTTGCTCTCCGAGTGGCAAGTATTGTGTTTATAATATTAAGAAAAAAGGCCCACTACATTATCACATTAACAAAATGCCACTTCAGAACATTCTGTGGGAGTAAAATAATCAGCTAAAGAATCTACTTACAAAAATTCCATTTGAAAGGCCCAGAAATTTTGGGAACATGCACACGTGCAACAATTTTTCTGAAACGTTTTTACGTTTTGGGGTGAGTTTTGACCGATTCTTAGCTATCAGTGATAGCTGAGAATCGGCCAAAATTTTAACTGTCGGATGAGAAATGGCCGGAATTTTAACTGTTAGCTGAGAATGATTTTATAGTTACTGCTAGCTGAGATGAATAAATTTCCGCTGAATATCTTGTGGATATCACTCACAAACAGGCCACTTTCACTTTCGATACAGTACAGTCAACCCTGATAGAAACATCGCTAACCGTTACTAAACTTGCTTTACGGCAGATGCTTGCTTTGAGGCCGATAATCTTTCCGACAGGCCCGGCCATCGCAGAAATAAAACCGCGCGCCAAATTTCTTATTTTATTTTAATAAACCTTTATGAACCTTCTTTCGCAAGCAAATTTTGAAATCTTCGTCACGAAAGGTCCTGCCCATAAGTGAATTAATCGCCGAAATTTTCAAACTTATACTGAGCTTCTTTCTTCAAGGAAAATAATTTTGAGTAACATACATGAAGTCTATAATGTAAGGTCCTTCATTTTTTAAGGCTTCCATTTTTATTACTCCTCAAGTAGTATTCATAACTGCGATGATCACTCACATATTCATTCATTAATCCGCAGTTCAAATGTACGATTTTCATATGTTTATAGTCATTTGTTTATCACTCACTGGTATATTACGTTAAATGGCCAGCTCCAAGTTTGCTTGTTAACTCAGTTGGCAGAGCACTGTACCGGCGGTTATCGCAGAGCCGAGTCGACGTCGTGGATCTCGTACAAGCCTGAATTTTTTTACTGTTCAAGTAGTGTTTCATAACTGCGATAATCACTCACATATTCACTCATTAAGTCGCAATTCAAATATATGATTATTTTATAGGTAATGAGATTTATCCACGAAAATCAAAGTGAATAAAATTCGTACTGATTCTACTCGTAGCCAACCAGGAGCACGATCGACAAAATTTCACCGTGAAAAAAAATCGCTCGTCCAATCAGCAACGCGAACGATGAAATTTCACTAATGATGAATGAACGTACTGAAGGATATGTCATCCTAGACCCGTTGCACAAAAACTCGCGCGCTTTGAAAAATGGCCGAGGGAAGGTTTCCTTCTGTTTGCTCAGTTAAATAATTTATTTTAGAACACGAAAAGAAAACTACCGCTTAAAAATCGGCACAAGATGTAAGATTACTTGAAAGATTTTTGAAAACGAAGGACGAAGACAGGAAAATTGAAGATATTCCAGCGGTTGAGTTGAATGAATACATCAGCGAATTTATCATCTCTGTCCGCACAAAAGATGGCAACGAGTACGAGCCGACTTCGCTTCGAAGTTTAATGGCCAGTTTCGAATGCTTCTGAAACAACCTGTCCGTTGTGCTCCGACTCCCAGAATACCGGTAAGCAGTCCATGACACTGTTCAGCAGAGCTGTTATTCATAATGGTAATTGAAATTTGGTCTGAAATCATACCCGTGATTTCAAAATCTGTGGTAAGCATCGGAGACTGATTTACTGTGTTGATGTGAATGGAAACATTACCACCTTTTATTACACCCATTTTGAAATCACTGGTGATTCTTGCAGACTGATAGGCTCTCAACAGTGCAATTCATTCTTAAATCGCACCATTTTTTACTCTAAATCGCATCCTTTCTGTAACCCATCACAATGAAAATGAAATAATACTATCTTATCAAATTTCATAACTAAGTGAAGCACGATCGTCCGGTTGAGTGTAGTCCTGAGAGGGACTGTGGTGACATTGACTGACGTTTCGACAACCTGAGCTGAAGTCATCATCAGAGTCAAGTGATTGGAGTAACGTCAGGAGATGGTATAAGTACTCTGGTCGTTGATGTGATTGGTCAACGAAGTCGTGATGTTATTGGTTGTCTGTCAGTTAAGCCGTGATGTTATTGGCTGTGAAAACTGTAAACCGTGGTTGGTGCGTTTCGATCCGTCTTTTGTTAGTCAAATGTTCGTAGGTGTATTGTTAGTCAAATTAGTCGGTGTGTCTATTGTTTGTCTGTTGTTGATATCGTCAATAAGTCGTTTGTAAGGTGCGGGAAGCTGTTGACAACGGTTCAGGGATGTCTGTTCTAAGTTAGTAAACCAACTTTCCAGTGCGATCCGTTGGTGGTAGTTAGTACAGTAGGTACTGCATTTAGCAGAGTCCCAGTCGATTGTGTGGTTTGTCAGTAAATGGTGCTCAGCAATGTTATTGTTGATGTCACCATTTCTCGTCGCTCGTTTGTGTTCAGTCAGTCTTACGTTCAAATTTCTGCCAGTCTCACCGATATAAGTGGCCTGACAGTCGCAGCATTCGATCTTGTAAACTGCTCCCTATCTGTCCTTTGGTTCGTCTTTGTCCTTAACGTTCGTCAATAATTGTCGTAAAGTTGTGATGGGTCTGTGAGCGACACGGATATCGTAAGGTTGTAGTATCCGTGCAATGGTCTCAGAAGTTCCTTTGATGTATGGTATAGTCGCTGTAGTGACTGGTGTCCGGTTAGTATTGGTAGCGTTTGGTTCTGTCCTGTAAGTGTTGCGTCTAACAAAGTCGCGGTTGTAGTTGTTCTTACTGAAAACGTTGTCTAAGTATTTGCGTTCGTTTGCTAAACTGTCGCTCGAGCCGCAAACTAGTTGCGCTCGTCTCGTTAAGGTCCGTATTGTTGTTGGTTTGTGTGAAGTAGGGTTGTAAGATGATTCGTCAAGTAGTCTGTCAGTGTGTGTGGGTTTTCTGTAAACTGTCGTCTGTAGTCTGTTGTTGTCACGGCTAACAAGGCAGTCTAGAAAAGGTATCTTACCATTTTTCTCGATCTCCTTGGTAAACTGTATGTGGGCGTTCTGTCTTTTGAGGTGTTCGTGAAAATCGTCGATTTCGTCTTTGTGTACAGCTGTGAAAGTATCGTCGACGTAACGTAGACAGAGCGGTAGCGTTTGTTCATAAGTCGCAAGGGCTTGTTCCTCGATGTTTTGCATGACGATCTCTGCTACAACAACGGAAACTGGTGAGCCCATAGCTGTCCCGTGCAATTGTTTGTAGTGTTTGCTGTTGTACGGAAAGTAGGTAGACGTAAGGCAAAAGTTCAGTAAGTCCATTAAGTCGTCTGTTGGTAGTGGCAGTTGTAACGTGGAGTTCTTGATGGCGGTCTCAGTACAATCTAGAGCCAGTTGGAGTGGAAATACTGGTGAACAGTGATTTCACGTCAAAAGACACTAGTTTGTAGTCGTCAGGTACTTGTGCTGTCTTAATGGCGTCAATAAAGTTTTCAGTCGACTGTAGTTTGAGTCGTGACCCGTCAGTCAGTGGTTTCAGTATAGTAGTCAGGTATTTAGACAGTTGGTAAGTTGGCGAACCACAGAACCACACAACTTTACGACAATTATTGACGAACGTTAAGGACAAAGACGAACCAAAGGACAGACAGGGAGCAGTTTACAAGATCGAATGCTGCGACTGTCAGGCCACTTATATCGGTGAGACTGGCAGAAATTTGAACGTAAGACTGACTGAACACAAACGAGCGACGAGAAATGGTGACATCAACAATAACATTGCTGAGCACCATTTACTGACAAACCACACAATCGACTGGGACTCTGCTAAATGCATTACCTACTGTACTAACTACCACCAACGGATCGCACTGGAAAGTTGGTTTACTAACTTAGAACAGACATCCCTGAACCGTTGTCAACAGCTTCCCGCACCTTACAAACGACTTATTGACGATATCAACAACAGACAAACAATAGACACACCGACTAATTTGACTAACAATACACCTACGAACATTTGACTAACAAAAGACGGATCGAAACGCACCAACCACGGTTTACAGTCTTCACAGCCAATAACATCACGGCTTAACTGACAGACAACCAATAACATCACGACTTCGTTGACCAATCACATCAACGACCAGAGTACTTATACCATCTCCTGACGTTACTCCAATCACTTGACTCTGATGATGACTTCAGCTCAGGTTGTCGAAACGTCATTCAATGTCACCACAAACAGTCCCTCTCAGGACTACACTCAACCGGACGATCGTGCTTCACTTAGTTATGAAATTTGATAAGTTAGTATTATTTCATTTTCATTGTGATGGGTTACAGAAAGGATGCGATTTAGAGTAAAAAATGGTGCGATTTAAGAATGAATTGCACTGTTGAGAGCCTATCAGTCTGCAAGAATCACCAGTGATTTCAAAATGGGTGTAATAAAAGGTGGTAATGTTTCCATTCACATCAACACAGTAAATCAGTCTCCGATGCTTACCACAAATCTGTCAAGTCCTAAAGTGGCGAAATGTAAACGTCTGAGGCCTTTAGAACTGGGAGGTGACTCTGTATTTTATTGGCATGGCTTCCTTTATTAATAGACATTGGGCTTTACTAATATATGATGAACACAGTAAGTGTTATAAATTTTATAAGCTTTCATTAACTTAGTTGTTGTTGAGCGATTTTAAAGTAAGCTTACTTTTTTCGCTTTTCATCTCCCCATTCGTACAATTTTGTGTATTAAATACTACACGAAAAATTCTCAGTACCTTTGAAATAAACACATTACAGCATGGGAAATGCTTTGTACGATTTTTATTCACTAGTTGATACCTATCAGAAAACTCACTCGTTCGCTGCGCTCACTCGTTGGTTTTCTAGTACTACTCAACTCGTGAATAAAAATCGTAAGCGCGCATTTCCCATGAAGTGATCTCTATATTTCATATATTCGTAGTCATTTGTTCATCACTTACGAGCACGGGTATATTACGAACCAACTAAATGGCCATCTCCCAGTTGGCTTGTTAGCTTAGTTGAAAAAACAAAAAAAACAAAACAAAAAAAGAAAAAAGCACTGCACCAGCATCGCAGAGGTCGTAGGTTCGAATCACGTACCAACCTGAATTTCTTTCAGGCTTTATTTTCACTACTGTCCAGGTATTGTTTAGAATGTTGGCCTTGAGCTCGAAACTTTATTTCTGGCTAAAGATGCATCATCGCCGAGAATTACATGTCCTGCTTCCTGTCCCAAGAAATCAGCGAGCGTAACTGTCATGGCGTCGAGTACTAAATTACTTGTGGCTATTCGCATTCTATGTTACGCTGTGGCTGCAAATCTTGTGAATCTATCCAATGATGGCGGTATCCTTAAATCCTGACCCTACTGGACCTTCATTGCATTCCTCGTTTTCATCTTTCTCATCATACAGCGACGAGTCTTCGTTTCATGTCAGCCATTTCTCAAGTTCGTTTGTAAATTAAATGTCACCTTCGAACCCTCAGGGTCGTAACAAGGTATATGGGATCAGGGATCACACCCCCGGGATCAGGGATCACAGCCCCGGGATCTGGGATCACAAGTCATGGGATCAGGATCAGTAATTTTTTAAGGGATGAGGGATCGATCTCTGATAGCAGGAAACATAGACCTCTTTTCATCAATTTTAATTTCCTCGGCTTCTTTTTACTCGTGACGCAATCAATTCATTTTGTAGCTTCTCTCTCTCAGATTACAAATTACCCTGATATTTTGTAATACAATGCAACTCGTTTGCGGTTTCTGGTTTGGACTGGGGAACTTCGACTTGTTGAGAAATCGGATACCTCCACGTTGTTCTTTATGTACTCAATTGTACTTGCTTACACGTGGTCTGTGGTTTCAACATTTCAACTCTTTTGAGGCATGAAGTAACAGAAGATTAGAAGAACAGTCGCTATCAACGGTATGGTGATCTTACTGCTAAACTGAAATCGATGAGCTTTAAGTTTATTGTATTTCGTGTTTGCCGGTCAATGAAAGATCACGTTCATTTTCCTGTTCTCCTGAGCGATCAGTGCGCCATTCCCAAATACATTCAGAAGTCGGTCGGTACAGTTCATTGCAGTTTTTATTAGGTTGATGACTCTGTAAGTTATCTATTCGTTCTATTCAACGTGACATACGTTTGGTATGTGTCTATGACGAGAATGCTGTGGGATAACTATGGTGTGCAATCCCGATGATCGCGCGATGATACCCCGGACATAATAATAAAAATAACGATCTCAAGAGGCAAACTGACACATTGCGATTTACAACTAGTAAAAGCAATGCCTTTTGCAGTCAATGTTCAGCAAAGGTTTTGATTCTCTATCTTCACATCTCTTTTTTTTTTTTTTTTTTTTTTTTTCCAACAACTTATATTTTATTGTAACAAAAACAAAACTGCTTTACAATAATTACCGTAGTTCAGATTACAAAACATTACAATTGACAATTTACACTATTCTACAATACTTGCGTTACAATAATTACTAATGAAACAAAACTAACAAGCTAAAAGGAAACGAGATTACATTACGCAAAATATATATACATATAACTAGTCAAACAAAACTAAAACGCTAAAAGGATACAAGATTACACTACGCCAGAACCAAAGAAAAAAATATATATATACATATATATATATATATATATACATATATATACATATACTTACATTTATACTTGGTTGAATAACAAAGAAGGTGGAAAGATCCATTTCTTTTTAAAAATATTATAATTCTTATTTTTTAAACTTATAAAACGTTCAATTTCATACTTCAATTTCAGTCTGACCTTAAATCTCTGTAAGTCAGGGTGCACGTGATCTCTCCTGCAGTCCCATAGATACAATTTTCCAATGATAATAAAAAAATTTAGAAGGTTTAGAAGTGAAGAGTATTGAGAGGAAATTATTCCAACTACTACATCTTGAAGAGATAACTGGATCTTGTCATTCGTTAAAGAGAGCCAATACCATTCGAAGTTGGACCAAAACAGCCTTGAATGACTACATTGAAAAAGTAAATGGTGTAAAGTCTCAGGTACTGTCTCACAAAAACTACAGAGGTCACTCTCTATGAAACCAATTTTGTGCAATTTAACATTAGTGAATAAAATTGAGTTTAATATTTTGTATTGAAAAGCTTTCACGTATGGTTCAAAAGCAACGCTGTGAGGAAGTCTAAAGACTTGCTTCAGCTGGTCAGTAGACAAATGGAAATCACTTCTTAAATTTTTAGTAGCATTCGGAAATTGAGCCTTATTACTGATTAACAAATTATAATAATCTCTTGATTTCTTTTTTGTTACATCAAAAGTGTTATTTTTTATTTTTAGAATTGGAGTAGCCTGCGTAGCTGGCGGTTTTTGCGAGCGACCTCGCGGTATAGGGCGGAGGGCAAACGATCGCTCGAGCGCTCCCAAATAAAACCGCCAGCTAAGCTAAGATCTCGGATATCCCATCCCGATCGTGCTCACCGGAAAACCGTCATCACAAGCCTAGGCCACTTGACGGACTTGAAAGAAGAGGTTTAGGCTTCAATTATGATGGTATGGATGGCATGCTACATAAAACCTTATTATGTCTACGTACACGTTAGTTTACCAAAAATCAATAATTAACCTGATAGTCATGCTGTCTGATTATGTGCTTCCTAAATGTCACTGGTTAATTAAGAATTTATCGTATATATATATATATATATATATATATATATATATATATATATATATATATATATATATATATTCATTACTTAGTTGTTGATTTCTGTTCCCAATTATTACCCTTGTCTGTTTGTATTTCTCAGAAATCCCTAATGAATCGCCATCCAAACGGGAATAGGCTGGTGATCCTAAGTAATTAAGTCAATCAGTTGCTAATATACGAAAACTTGGTTTATCAACGGAGTTGATAATGTGAATTGACCACCGCACAGGGATTCGATTAGCTGACGTTTCGAGCGTTAGCCCTTCGTCGGAGCGAATCGAGGAATTGTGGGTTGTGTATGGTTTATATACAGAAAATGGAGCTACGCTATTGGTGGTAACATGGTAACGTGAAAAACAGGAATAAATTAATTGAATGAAAAGCGCTCGTTGATGCCGTGGGGATTAAGAGTGCCAATTTGAAAGATCAGTTTTTGCTCGAGATTTTTACGGCTTTCCGTGGTATCTTGATGTAGGGAAAGGCCGGAGATTGACATGTGTTGTTTGGAATGGTTAGGGAGATTAAAATGCCGAGCGACAGGTTTGGATGCGTCTTTGTCATCTTTCTCAACATCACGAAGATGTTCTCGGAATCGGTCACCTAGTCGTCTTCCTGTTTCGCCGATGTATAACTTTTTGCATAATGTGCAGGTTATGCAATAGATAACATTTGCGGAGGTACACGTGAAACGATCAGTGATCTTAACAGATCGCTTAGGGCCCGATATTTTGTCAGTGTTTTGAATGAAAGGACAAGTTTTGCATCGCGAGCGCGCGCATTTAAAAGTGCCAGGTTGTTCAGTTGTTTTGAATGCGCTTTTAACTAGAAAGTTACCTACATTTTTGTCGCGTTTGAATGAAATCAGCGGTGGTTCCGAAAAGATTCTAGCAGTTTCTGGATCATTTTGCAGTATCTTAAAGTTGTTAAGAATGATGGCTTTAACTGGGTTATTATGCGGGTGAAATGTGAGGGTGAATGGAATTCTGTCATTCTTTTCCTTTTGTGACGTCTGTAGTGCTGACTGTTGATCAATCTGCTGAGCGCGGTGATGGCCCGATTGAACTACAGAATCAGGATAGCCACGTATCTCGAAAAAATGGCACATTTCCTCTGATTTGTTGGAAAAATCAGAGTCATCACTACATAGACGTCGAAGTCTGAGAAATTGAGAATAGGGAATGGCGTTTTTTGACATGAGATGGATGTGAAGATGAATACAACAAATAACTGTGAGAATCGGTGGGTTTGTAGTGCACACTGGTACATAAACCGTTGCCGCTGATAAAAACTTTGATATCGAGAAAGGCCAGGGAAGTTTCCGAAATTTCCCAGGTATAATATTTTAGAGCCGGATGAAAGGAATTAACGGCGGTTATAAATTGGTTGATTTCCTCCTTGCTAGACGAAATTGCGCCGATACAGTCGTCAATGTAGCGACCGTAGAGTTCAGGTTTAGGACCGTTGTACTGATTGAAAAATTGGTACTCGACGTACCCTACAAAAAGATTGGCGTAGCTAGGTCCCATTTTTGTGCCCATCGCTACACCATTAATTTGCTTGTAATAGTTGTCAGCGAAAGAAAAACAGTTAAGTGTTAAAACTAGTTCAGCTAGGCGGAGTAGCGTTTCCGAGCTAGGTTCCTTGACGGTGCGTTGATCGAAAAAATACTTAAGTGCTTGAAGACCTTCGCCGTTTGGAATGACAGTGTATAGAGATGTAATATCCATAGTGAAAATTAGTTTGTCTTCGCCGGTGAAATTGAAATCGCGGAAAATTTCAAGTGCGTGTTGACTGTCTTTAATGTAAGATGGCAAAGATTTGACGATGGGCGCCATAATCTTGTCTAAATAGCTAGAAATGAGTTCGGTAGGGCAACTACAGGCAGAAACGATAGGTCGACCCGGGTTTTTAGGTTTGTGGATTTTGGGTAAAAAGTAAATACACGAGGTTCTCGGAGTAGTGATGATGAGATTAGTAGCGGTAGCCGGCAAATCTTGTTTGACTATTAGGTCCTGAATCGTGTCTTTGACAATTTTTTGGTTGGTGGAAGTGAGATCCTTCTCGACTTTAGCATAAAAGGAGGTGTCAGAAAGTTGCCGCAAAGCTTCTTCTTTGTAAAGGTCGGACCGCCAAACAACTACCGCGCCGCCTTTGTCGGCCGATTTGACAATTATATCTTTCCGCTTGCTAAGATTTTTGAGCGCCGCCCACTCTTCCGAAGAAAGGCTTGGAAAATTTAGTGTCACAATTGAATTTTAGTTTTTTAACGTCACGACGGCATTTTTTGATGAAAAAATCTAAAGAGGCGAACTGGCCCTCTGGGGGAGTCCATTTTGATTTGCGAACACGAAGTGTTTCAAAAATATCTTTGTCAGAGGTGTTAGAATCGTCTTCTTTGTCGTGGAAAAAAGCTTTTAACTGAATGCGGCGAAGGAATTTTTTCGACGTCTTGCTTAACTGAAAATTCGTTGGTGCGTTTAGCAATTGGAACAAAATTAAGTTTTTATCAGCGGCAACGGTTTATGTACCAGTGTGCACTACAAACCCACCGATTCTCACAGTTATTTGTTGTATTCATCTTCACATCCATCTCATGTCAAAAACGCCATTCCCTATTCTCAATTTCTCAGACTTCGACGTCTATGTAGTGATGACTCTGATTTTTCCAACAAATCAGAGGAAATGTGCCATTTTTTCGAGATACGTGGCTATCCTGATTCTGTAGTTCAATCGGGCCATCACCGCGCTCAGCAGATTGATCAACAGTCAGCACTACAGACGTCACAAAGGAAAAGAATGACAGAATTCCATTCACCCTCACATTTCACCCGCATAATAACCCAGTTAAAGCCATCATTCTTAACAACTTTAAGATACTGCAAAATGATCCAGAAACTGCTAGAATCTTTTCGGACCACCGCTGATTTCATTCAAACGCGACAAAAATGTAGGTAACTTTCTAGTTAAAAGCGCATTCAAAACAACTGAGCAACCTGGCACTTTTAAATGCGCGCGCTCGCGATGCAAAACTTGTCCTTTCATTCAAAACACTGACAAAATATCGGGCCCTAAGCGATCTGTTAAGATCACTGATCGTTTCACGTGTACCTCCGCAAATGTTATCTATTGCATAACCTGCACATTATGCAAAAAGTTATACATCGGCGAAACAGGAAGACGACTAGGTGACCGATTCCGAGAACATCTTCGTGATGTTGAGAAAGATGACAAAGACGCATCCAAACCTGTCGCTCGGCATTTTAATCTCCCTAACCATTCCAAACAACACATGTCAATCTCCGGCCTTTCCCTACATCAAGGTACCACGGAAAGCCGTAAAAATCTCGAGCAAAAACTGATCTTTCAAATTGGCACTCTTAATCCCACGGCATCAACGAGCGCTTTTCATTCAATTAATTTATTCCTGTTTTTCACGTTACCATGTTACCACCAATAGCGTAGCTCCATTTTCTGTATATAAACCATACACAACCCACAATTCCTCGATTCGCTCCGACGAAGGCTAACGCTCGAAACGTCAGCTAATCGAATCCCTGTACGGTGGTCAATTCACATTATCAACTCCGTTGATAAACCAAATTTTCGTGTCTCACTTCCCCACCGACGCAGCACCACAGTTTCTTTAGAAACTAATCCCCTCTATTCATTAGTTGCTAATATATCCCCGCCCTACCTTAATGTACTTAATTAATTTCCAGGGGGATTTGGCCGTGCATCGCCGATCGACCGGGGAGTAGTGACGTGATCCTGGTTGCAGAAAATGTGTGAAATTGTCTCCTCGGACCTTACCATACCAAATAAGGCCACACTGTGTATGTGTTGTACAGTAAAAATATGTGTTCCCAGTGTGGTTGGTTCAGTGGCCTAGTGGTTAAGGCATCCGACCGGTAATCTGGAGACCCAGGTTCGATTCCTGGCTGCAACGTGGTGCTTTTATAGTTATCACTGACGAGAACTGCTGGTCAGCACATGCAGGCCAGTACTTTCTTTCATGTTCTTTGATGTATTTTGAGAATCAGCGTGGGATTTTCCTTCCATAATTTTCTGTAAGCTGGGTACACGGCAAAGAGTGTCCCTTGAAGGGAGCTAGATTGAAATTTGGGGCCGTATTCCATTCCCGAAGTAGGTAGCCTGTGTGGCACGCGCTAGAGAGGAAAGGGAAGGGGAAAGCAGGCGCACTCCGCGAACTCCTCCCTCGCTTCACGCGCGCCCGCTTTCTCAAACATTCCTTTTCTAGCACCTGCCACGCAGGCTATTTCCGAAGTAACATATCACATTTGCACCTATTACGCAGGCTAAAAGGAATTCTCGTGTGTTTGCTCAAAGTGAGAAAACTTTTTAAGTTAGACGCTTCCTTCTCTACTCGCTAGGACCTATGGTACTCACAAATTAACAAAATTTCAAAGGACAGTAACGTGCCTGAAAAATAATTAGCAATGTTAATGGAGTAGCGCCGAAAATTCGATTAAGCAAGTCACGATTGGCGATTCAGAGGATAGTGACAGTGAGGCGCAGGAAGATAACAATGCGAAACACAACGGCTTCTCACAAATCAACAAATAGCCTACAAGGAGAACATGGTTTGAAGATGGACTCAGTAGATCTGGGAGAAGAGCAACCAGATACCTTTAATAAATCCATATACGTCCTTGACCTCTTAAATTTAAACTCCAAGCAATTTGAATCTACTTGCTTCCACGCATGTACATTCGTTTCAATTTACATGGTTATGAAAGTGTCATGGCGGCTGGACCGACCTGGACGAGTTCGCTACAATTTCTAGTACTCCTGCTTGGAACAGCAGTTTTAATCCAAGAGAGTATAAGTGGCGACGTTTTAGGGTCTTCTCCGGCTACAAGCGTCTCAAAGACGTTTATTGCACCTGAATTCGTCTCATATTTGACAAACCACAGAAGATTTAAACCTCGTGCTAAACGATTTACTTCACGGAGGGTCCCACACACGGTCAAAGGAATAAGCAGCTTCAATCTGGAAAGGGATGTGCTTCTGTGCGGGGACGTGGCCATAAATCCTGGCCCGAAAGGGAAGAAGTCTATGTTGAAATACCCATGCAGTGAATGCCACAAAGCAGTTAGAAACAACCAAAACGCATCTTGTGTGCCACATGTGGAAACTGGTCACACGCTAAATGCCTCAATATGTCTCGGACTATTTTCCAGTACTACTTAGACCAGCCTGATATTGATTGGACCTGTCCAGCTTGTGCTCTACCGCCACTAACGGACTCCTTCTTTGTAGAAGTTTCTGAAGGTGATACACTAATTCCAGCCGAGGAGTATCAAGCGGAAACAACTCAAAATACGGCCTTCGAACAGTTTCTTCACAGAGATGTCACAGAAATTACTTCTGAAAACGATCAGCTAGAACTCTTTATAGAACTCTTTATTAGGAAACATCACAATAAGGATTTCTTAATTGCCCACTTGAACATTAACAGCATCCAAAATAAATTTGAAGAACTGACCGAAGTAATCAAGAAAATCAACGCCCACATCATGTTCGTAAGTGAGACCAAGATCGACGCGAGCTATCCCAACGCTCAGTTCAAAGTTCCGAACTACTCCCTCTACCGAAATGATAGGAAAAAGGGCGGTGGTGGAATTATGGCTTTAATATCTCAATCGCTAGTCAGGACACAGCTTAAACCTGATAAATCCTTTAAGACACTGGAAATAATTGCCTTCGAAATCAAAACAGATATGGACAATATGGTAATTGTTGGTATTTATCGTCCCCCGAGAGCTCTGTGTGGCGAATATCAAACACTGTTGGAAAGCGAACTCAGTTATGTCTGTAACTGGGCAAGCTTGAACGGAAATTTTGTTGTAGTTACTGGCGACCTAAATCTGAACAGACTTCGCCCTGACAAACCTGAAGGTAAACTGCTTCTCGATTTGGAAGTTGAACAAGGTTTTGAATGTCTAATTACTAAGCCAACAAGAATAGAAAAGCGTGGAATAATTATAACAGAGAGTTTAATAGATGTTTTGCTCACTAATAGACCGGATAGCTTCCAGCTATCTGGTAATTACCATCCCTGCTTAAGTGATCACGACCTTGTTTACGGTGTCCTGAAGCAGAAAAAAAATCACAACAAACCAAAGGTCATCACATTTAGGAGCTATAAGAACTTTGACCCTGAACATTATAAACAGCTTTTGTCCTCTGCCCCATGGCACGTTGGACAATTGTTTGATGACGTCGACGATCAAGTTTACGTGTGGAATGCACTTATGAACAATATACTGGACGAAGTGGCACCCGTGAAAAAAATGCGTGTGCGTGATAAAGATATGCCCTACATGACGTCTCATTGGAAAAGTGCGATTAGAGCAAAACGCAAAGCAAATGACAAGTTCTTGAAAGACAAAACGCCAGAAAATTGGGAATTACGACGTAAAGCCAGAAACGAGGCCACTAAACAAAGAAGAATCGCCATCAAACAGTACTGGTATAATAAGTCAAACGATTTGAAAATCAATCCCAAGGCGTTGTTCAAAACTTTCAAGCCATTTTTGGGCTCTAAGAGCTGTACTGAAAGAAACGACATCCACTTAAAAATAAACGGCAGTATGATAACGAATCAACATCAAGTGGCTGAGGAATTGGTTGAGCATTTTGCTACCTTGGCGGATGGCATTGGCGGTACAGCGATTGAAAGAAAGTCAATAGAGGACTTTAGAGACCATCCTTGTGTTCAGAGGATACAACATGAAAATAGGAATTCCACTCAGACCATCGAAATCGAATTGGTTACACAGGGACAAGTCCTTGCAGTTCTCGATTCGCTGAACATAAACAAAGCCACCG
>JAEMWC010002118.1:0-5000 GCA_016490735.1 Pachyseris speciosa | reverse complement strand
AGTTGGCTATTTACAAGAGTGACCGAGGACTTGAACTAGGGACTACCCAGAACAAGAACAGCTAGCGGCCAGAGTGGGATTTGAATCCGGGCAACCGCATTGAAATCCATCACCCTAACCGCCGCCCTCTGAACTCTACCCTCCGAGGCCCTCACTCGTATCTTGTGTCAACTTGCACTATATACGAAGAGATTGAAAACTCCTTTACTAAGTACCATTACAGGCGGGAGATTGATCTCTTTAGCAATTCCGCACATTCAAAGTACAAGATTGTGTACGTTGATGAAGTTCTAACAGAGTTTCTCCGTATAAAGGGTAGACGTCTTTCCCTTTGCTTGTAAATCCCCTGTTTATATCGTTCTTTCCCCCCGTTTTGTTGTAGCTTGCCGAAAACTCCAGAGATGGGTAAAATAGCCAACTAACTACTGCATTTTCCCTAGCATTTAGTTATTGAAATGGCCCACGCAAATAGTAGGAAATGGCATTTCCGAGATTCTAAAGTTCACAATTTTCTGGACTAGCATGCCCCCAGTGCCCCCTAGTTTGGAGCACCTTCGTAGCTCGAAATTTTCTTCCTGTGCGCACACCCTCAAAATTTCACGCTACGCTCCTGAGTCTTGCAAATAGTCCGGGCGCTAACCAATTGCGTCATGGGATCAGAATATTTTAGTGGGATCAGGGATCAGACTTTGCCACGTTTTTGGGATCAGGGATCAAGATTTTGTGCCAAAAAATGGGATCAGAGATGGGAAAATATACCTCGTTACGACACTGAATCCTCAATCATGTTGGATGGCTGCCACGATATTTCCCCTCACTTCGATCTTGGTCAGACGATAAAGCATTAAGGATTAGTCACCGGAACGTTAATCGCCTAAGTTCGGAGAAATTTGAAACTTTTTCTGATTGGTAAGTCTGATAGCCCATAAGTTGATGTACTTTTTCTAACCCAAACTTTCTTAAAACCTGACTTTCCGGATGTACTGTATGCTGTTCCTGGTTTCTCAATCTATCGCCGTGATAGGATATCGAGGTGCGGTGGCGGAATTTTAGTCATTGTTAACGAAGAACTGAAGATGAAACGTAGCGATGACCTGGAAAATCTGGATTTAGAAGTTATTTGGCTCGAAGTTTTTCCTAGTAAGTCAAACAGGTCTCTATTTCTGGAATTTATCGTCCACCCTGGTATTCTTTAGCAGACGATATTTGCCTGGAAAGAAACATCGAACAGGCTTATCTTCTGAATAAAGAACTTATTTTACTTGGAGATTGGAACATTAATTCACTTGATCGGCTGAAATTCAACAAGCATCATCTCAGTAAAGGTTTAATGGCTATGAATCTTAATCAACTTGTACATGAAATAACACGTCCACTTGACGGAACGTGTCTGGACTATATTTATTCAAGCCATTCCCATAGGATCCAAAATATTGTTTGTCCCGTCGTTGGACTTCCTGATCACTTACCTTTGTTTGCGGGGAGAAAGTATGCTAATCAATGTGGACGTCCTAACGCCAAAAAGTTCCACACCTATACACAATACCGCAACATGAAAAGGTTTGATGATGAACTTTTCAAACAAACACTAAAGCAGACCTTTCTTGGGATTCTGTCTTTGTTTTTGATTACATTGGTGACATGTTGGATTCATGGGAAAAATTATTTAATGATGCACTTGATCAACACTGTCCATGGCGAAGTAAACGTGTTGCACGGGTTAATCAAGCTCCTTGGATAACGCCTGCGATTATCACTACATTCAAGGGATGCCTTATTAAAAAAGTTTAAACGCCTCCGCAATTCAAATGTTTGGGCTGATTATAAAAAGGCGAGAAGTAAAGCGGTACACTGTTAAGAAGCGCTAAACGCAAGTTTTATGTCTCTAAACTGGAACAAAATGTAAACAACGCCAAAGGAACATGGAAAATAACTAAGTCAATCTCAGGAATTGTTAACCTGTCCAAACGTATAAGCTGCCTTCGAGTCGATGATCGCATTATCAATGATACGGTTGAAATGGCTCCTGAGTTTAATTCTCATTTTACATCTGTTGCCGATAAACTCATGTCGTTACTTCCTCAAACAAACCTTAAAGTGGTACTACCATCAGAAAATTACTTGTGTTTTTTCTTCAAACTTCGAAAGTGTGTTTGCTTGACAAACGACTCGCGAACTTTCGAGCTTTAATTCGAAGAAATCAGTTTTTTATTTTGACTGAAATGTTTCTATTTAGTGACCCGCCATTACTAACTTCAAAATCTTGAGAGAACTGGTCGAGGACAAATGACGTAAAAAGCTCACAGGAGTAAGAATGCAGTGTTTGTAAACAAGGCTGATTTAGTACGCAGCACGGGAATTTTGAGCTTTCAGACTCTCAAACTCGTGTTTTGCATACTTAGTAAACTGCATTCACACACTGGAATTTTAAACCAGTGAGCATATGACGTAATTTTATCTTGGATCCAGCTCTCCGAGACCTAATCGGTCAGTTACGAACGAGAGTAATGGCAGACCGTTAAATTAAAAAGTTGCACTCAAAGTAAACAGTCTTCTGCTTAAAATTAAAGCTTGCAATTTCGCGAGTCGGGTGTTAAGCAATACACTTTCGAAATTTGAAGAAAAAAGACAAGTTATTTTCTGATCGTAGTAGCACTTTAACGTGGTTTCAATCCTATCTCAGTGACAGGCGTCAATTGGTATCCATGGGCAGTAAGGAATCTGCTACAGCAATTGTTCCCCATAGTGTACCCAGGGCTCAATTATGGGCCCTCTATTGTGTGTCTTGTTCATCAACGACCTTCCATTACATGTTAGCTCTGCTAATGTTGACCTGTATGCTGACGATACGACCTTAAACTTATTCTGTCAACTGGATGGATATTGATCGTCTGCAAAGTCCCATAAATGCAACAGCCTCTGAAACGGTACACAGCTAACAAGCTTCCACTTAATGAGAAGAAAACTAAAGTTCTTACCATCTGTGGCAAACGTCTTTCCAACAGAATTCGAAATGTCATTTCTATTTCTGTTAATGGATCGCAACTTGAAAACGTACAATGTGCCAAGCTCTTAGGTCTGGAAATTGATAAGGAACTGACATTTCTATCGAATGTTGATAAGTTATGTAAGAAACTATCCCAGCGCATTGGAATTTTGAAGATTAGACATTGCCTGTAATTAAAGCATAGAGTTCTCTTTTATAATGCTATTATTAAACCAGTGATGGCTTATGTAAGTGTAATCTGGTCCAACTGTGATAAACATTGCCTAGATCGTGTTTTAAAGCTACAAAAGAGAGCAGCAAGAGTCATCCTCGGTGCTGATAGCTATGCGCCCTCTGTTAATAAACTTAAATGGATTCCTTTCTTTGAGAATGCTAAACTAGCCAAGTGTTGTATCATATACACAAGCATTTGCAAGGTTGCTTGCCCAGTTATCTCACAAGTCTATTAAAACGTACCAGTGAGACTCATTCGAGACAGACTAGATATGCTAATCTTAACATACCCTGTCCTCGTGTGAAACGAACTACTGAAGGTGGAAGAACATTTACTGTGGCTGCTTCCCAGGAATGGAATAAGCTACCTCTTGAAATGAAAAGAGCAGAGACTTTCAAAAACTCTCTTTGGAACAGGATTTTTAAACATCAGCAACTTTTAAATCATTTTACATTATAAATATTTTGCTGTATTTTTACAATTATTCCATAGTTTTTTAGATGTTTAATACGTTTTATTGTAGGCTTATTTCCATTTATTTATTAACTTGTAATGAGGGCCACTAGTTTATTAGCATTTTCATGCTATTTCGTGTTACTCTAGTTAAATAAAGACTTCACTTACTTACTTACTAACTGCAATGATCACTCACATATTCATTCATTGATCCGAAGTTCAAATATGATATATAGATTTAGCCAAACCTAAAAGCGGAGCTCCATGGTATTGAGCAACTTCACATTGTTTTCGTTGTGCCAATATTTTGTGTTTAAGGCAGTCAACAGGAATTGACTACTGTGGTTCAAAAACCTCAAAACATGAAAACGTTACAAAAAAAACAAAACAAAAAACAATACACTACGCCTACGTTTGCTCGAAGATTCTTGGAGAAGGTGAAGAAAGTAGACAAGTAAGCTTGTGGTAAGCTAGAAAAATTACTAAGCAATTTTGACATAAATGTCCGTGGAAAAACCTGAAAGAGGAGTGCCAACCTATCTAATAGTTTAGAGCAATAAATCATTCTCACTACATACAATTGCTCTGACACGGGAAGCTAAGTCATGGAAGAATACCCGCGACTGCCAGGGCAAAAGGCGTCTCAAATGTTGGATACAGCATCGACCGCCACCAGGGGAGCTGGGAGGAGCGAAACTCTTACCATGACTTCACCGAACTCCGTTAAACTGACCATGAGGTGACTGAAATTGTGATATTTGAAGGGAAGGCTGCAATGTATCATGCTATTAGCGCGCAAGTACAGAACGCTGGAATTTGAAGAGCTTACGCCTTTCCCGCACGACGGGCTAATTATGTATGCAGTGAAAATCGTCAATAGGAATTGACCGTAGTTCGAAAACTACAAAAAACAAAACATTGCAAGGAAACAAAGTAGGATGCGAACGCTTCTTCGAAAATCAAAACTTGGCGAAGGAAGAGAAACTAGACAAAGAAGTAGCAAACGATATGTCACACTAAGTTCCGAAAGTTACAAAGCAATTTTGACATAATGCCCCGTAGAGTACGAACCTGATCGTTTAGAGCAGTCAACAGGAATTGACCGCAATTTACAAACCACAGAATAACAAAACATTGCAAGAAAACAAATTACGATGCGTGGTTTGTAGGTTTCTTTGGAGAAGGTGGAGAAATTAGACAAGAAACAAACATTCGTAGTAAGTTAATAAAAACTGCTAAGCAATTTCAACATAAGTTTAAATGTCAGAGAAAAAAGAAAAAGGAAAACAAACCGATGGTTTGGATACGCAATCGCATGGAGCC
>JAEMWC010002117.1:45000-61218 GCA_016490735.1 Pachyseris speciosa | reverse complement strand
ACAAGCACTGACCAACACGGTCAACGGCAAGCCAAGCCACCGTCTAAATACAGCAGTGTCAGGATTATTGTTCAATAATTGCAGTAAGTCTGACGTGGCTATCGGTTGACGATGAAATAATTGATTGGTTTTGTCATAGTTTTTTTTTTTTTATAAACAAATGAAATGCAATGATGCGTGGGATTCCAGACCAGCGAAACAACAAAAACCAAGCGGTAAGCCAACTAGCATGCTTTACGCTTGCGTAAACGCGGAAAAAAGTTAACCGTGCACGGTAGCTCGAAAATAGAAGTAACCAAACGAGACGTATTTAAACATTGCCAGTGTTACTGAATTACGTCTCATAACCCAAACATTATCTGCTACGTTTTCTTCTCTCTTGTAAACCTTTCCAACAAACTCCTGAAAAATCTTCTGTTAATGTGATGTTCACAACTGATAATCAGGCAAAAACACTTCTGTTAATGTGATGTTCACAACTGTGATAATCAGGCAAAACACTTGCCACAAGTCTTTCTTCCAGAGAGAGCACGGACAAACGACTTTCCACATTACTGGCATACATATGCCCTCTTACAATAATGACTTTTGTCATGCTTCCGTAGATTCCGGCTTGGGGAAACGACTTCCGACACTCCTTGTATAGATAAGGCTTCTCATCCACTATGAGTTCGTTTATGCCTACTTAAATCTCCTGCATGTATAAACGATTTCCCACACTGCTTGCATGTATAAGACTTCTCTCCGCTATGAGTTCTTTCATGCACCCGCATAGTTTCCGAACGGGTGAATGATTTCCCGCACTGCTTGCAAGTATAAGGTTTCTCTCCACCGTGGAGAGTTCTATTATGCCGACGCAAACTACCCTGCTCTCGTAAACGGCTTTCCACACTGCTTGCATGTGTAAGGTTTTCTTCTCTCATATGAGTTCTTTCATGCACCCGCATAGTTTCCGAACGCGTAAATGATTTCCCGCACTGCTTGCATGTATACGGTTTCTCTCCACTATGAATTCTTTCATGTAGCCGCAAATTTCCTGCTTTTGTAAACGACTTCCCACACTGCTTGCATATATAAGGTTTCTCTCCACTATGAATTATTTCATGCACCCGCAAATTTCCTGCTTTTGTAAATGATTTGCCGCAAAGCAAGCATGTATAAGGTTTCTCTCCACTATGAGTTCTTTCATGCATCCGCAAAGTTCCTGTTTGGCTAAATGATTTCCCACACTGCATGCATGTATAAGGGCTTCTCTCCACTATGAATTCTATTATGCCGACGCAAACTTTCTGCTTCTCTAAACGATTTCCAACACTGCTTGCACGTATAAGGCTTCTCTTCACTATGAGTTCTTTCGTGCAGCCGCATACTTCCTGCTTGGGTAAAACGACCTCCCACACTGTTTGCATGTATAAGGTTTTTTCTCCACTATGAATTCTTTCATGTACCTGCAAATTTCCTGCTTGGGTAAACGACTTCCCACACACTGATTGCACGTATAAGGTTTCTCTCTCCACTATGCGTTCTTTCGTGCAGCCGCACTTTTTGTTGTGCTAAACGACTTCCCGCACTGCTTGCATGTGTAAGCTTTCTCTCCACTATGAGTTCTTTGATGCCTTCGCAAACCTTTCCCTTCGATAAACGTCTTTTTACACTTTTTCGCACGAGTAAATCTTTTTACCAGAAGCTGTTATGTTAATTTGCCGTATAATTTCCGCTAGACAGAAGGTCGAGTTGCTCTCAGGAAATGCATCCTCCATGTTGTCCTGTAAAAACACAGAAAAAGCCAGGTGAATGAGCTGAATGAGCAATAACACTTTACGGAGAAAGAATTCCTAAGGGTTTTGTAACAAACGCACCGCAATTTAACCTAACTGTTTATTCACATGTTGACAAGCGTTGGTGAATACATTTCGCACATTTTAAAAACTCGTACACGGTGGTAGCTAAAAGAAACAAAATTTTTAATTGAAGACGGAAACTTACGAAAAAAGGATAGCACTTGAACAAGCTTACGGAACGGTGAAAGGCCGGCACACCAGTAAATTATAGACGAACTGGTAACTGCCGCGACAAAAATCGCTAAAATGATTTTGACTTGTCAAAACTCGAGAGAAAACTGACTAATGCCGCGAAAACCGAAATTTAAATACAGAACGAGTAAGCCTTGGCCGAAAAAAACCGAAATCCGGAACCGGAAATACGTACTAAATCCTCACTGACTACCAATTAGCATTTCATGAAACTAAGTTATGGGAAAGAGATCCGCTCCTTTTCATTCCTGAGGTAGTCTGCTATATAACCAAAGCCACGGTCTTCCCTGACCTGACAATACACCCAAACCCAACAAACAACACTCAACACCCATACTCAATAACTCAGAAAATGTATTGACTGACAACAAGTTGTACGAGCAACCAGCTGGGAAAAGAAGGCCCTCCCAGCGACACAGTCGCTCCAGGCCTGCAAGAGACGGACCTTTGCTAACAAGCTGTGCTGGTACGGTGGGGCCAACAAAGGATAAGGGTCCCCGTTTATATAACACAGTAGCAATGATTTCTATTAGTGTAATCGCGGAATCCGGTAAAAGGAGAAAGAAATAACGAATAGGAGAGAAAAGAGGGAGGGGCACCCCTATCCCTCTGTTCAGAGACCAGAATAAAGGCACTTGACAAGGCCCTCGCCACTCCCCCCTCCTCCCCTCCAGGGTCAACGAAAAAAGAGGTATTAGTTATGCCATGCTGCTTTTCAGCTGTTTTGGCCTTGTTAGGCCTCATCAGCACGGCATAGCTAATGCTCAGGCTCTAGCGAATGCTCAGGCTCAAGTACCCACATATCAATAAAACAAGCACTAAAAATGTAAAGCTTGTTATTGATATATGGATACTTGAGCCTGACCATTAGCTATGCCATGCTAATGAGGCGTAACAAGGCCGAAACAGCTGTCCATGGCTGCTAATGCTTGGGCTCAATCTTTGATTTGGTAGATTTAAGGGGTAAAGCCCGCGACCATGTGGCCTTAGTGCCGTAAGAATGGCTTCAGCTTACCAGAGCACATTAACTTGTGAGGTATCCTTGTCACTCCAGCCACATCCCACAAGTTTTGCATTTTCACTCCCTATCTGAAGAGTCTCGTGTTGAGCTAAAGTGGTGGATCATCCTCGTCGTCTGAGTGTAGCTATAATGTTGTTGACTATGGTCAACCGGAGCTTACCCTTACAACTGATGCTTCAAAAAGGGCTTGGGTTGTTCACTAGACACAGTGAGCACAAGGGGACTCTAGACTGACTTGGAAGCCCAACACCATAAATTATTAACTACTTAGAGCTACTAGCAATAATTTTAGCAGTCGAATACATCATGTTTTATACTGGTTTTCATTATCATTCAAACAATATTTAATCCTTGTAATATGAAAATGAATACAGTTAAAATTCAAATTGTAACGAACATTTGCAACTGAAGATGGCATAAGTATGTCGAAACATATCTTGCTTTAAAGTTAAAAGTGTTGTTTTATTTTTTCAAATCATTATTCATCTGCTGTTTTCACGATCGTAATACCAGAAATCTATTTAACAGTACCCATGAGTTAAAAAAAATGTGCCAAAGAGTGGTGATTTCGCCATATTACAAGCTCACCTGAATACCCACAATCGAATGGTGAGCAGAGAGGGCAGTGCAGACTGCAAAACGTATCCTGGAGAAGGCTGTAGCAGACCACAAGGATCCATTTGAGGGATTGCGTAAGTATCGCAATACACCTTTCCAAGATATAGGTGTGTCACCTGTTCAGTTACTGATGAGTCGCCGAACATGCACAATGATACTAACTCATCGATGTCTCTTGTTACCCCAAGGAGTGGACCCTGACCAAGTTGTGAAAGCGCTTCAGCTTCGTCAGGACGTTTCTAAGAGGAATTATGACAAACAGAGTAGAGACTTGCCTCAACTTGAGGGGAGGGGGGGGGGGGGACAAAGTGCGAATTCATCCAAATCGGGAGCAACAGTGGCGCAAAGCAGAAGTGTTACGAAGGTTGTATCTCCTGGAAGATGAACAGGGGCGTAGCTACAGAAGAAATAGGAGACAGATCACAGCTGATGATGCTGTGGCTCCCCAGGTTGACGGTTCCCCCGGCACTGGCCATAAGTTTTGAACCACAAGTCAGGAAGCCGGTAAGACTCATTGACTCCTGTTAGAGGGGAGATGTTGTACTATTACTGACTGGGGACCCCGCGGGTTCATGGGTCCCTGACTGTTTTCAGGGGCCACCCCTAACACGGAGGGGGCCACCATGTTTTGTTTTGTCTTAGTCAAAGAACATGTGAGAATGTAGTTCAGTTTCTGAGAATTCTTCAGTAGTCTTCAGTTGCTGAGTTCAGTTAACAAGTTTACAACAACTGGGATGTCAAGAGAACTTGAGTATTCTACTTGTACTTCTTCCAGATCTCTATTTTAATTACTCGGGATACTGTAAGTATACCGGGATACAAATCAAGTTAGATTTCAGTCTTTTTTTTCCTGAGCAGCAAAATGCACAATAGGAACCACGTGGCGGTGCTTTCATCGGCCAACGCACAATAGAATAGAATACTAGAACGCACGTGACGGTGTTTTCATTGGCCAATGCACAATAGAAGGCAGGTGGCGGTATTTCATCGTAGTCCAGAGTGCAAAGCATTGCATCATTATTGCACCATCAAGAGCCTTGAGCTACGTGACTCATAAATCTCTTTCTGTTCAGCCTTTGTGGTGGACTGTCTTGCTTGGATTAGTTGTGAAGTTGTGAAGAATTTAATCCAGTAGAGTTTGTCCGCGTGAAAAGGATTGCCGAATTTAAGCAATGGTTGAAAGCCTTGCACGTGCTGTGAGTATCGACTCCAATTAGAACGTTGTGACAGTTCTATATTTAGAACAATCGCAAATGTGCATAAAGTTGTTTTGGTGTAATTTGATCCGGAAGATATCACAACTCGATTGCTGTGACAGTGCGAATCGGAAACGATTCGCCTTGTGTTTTCGAGTTCTGAATATCCAATATGTTAAGAGAACTGTCTATGCGAATGTTTTCAAGCTTAGCAGTGGGAAAAATGTTTTGAGAGAGCCAAAGTAAACTCCAGATGTTGCCACTTACGTTACAGGTAAACAACGACAGTTGACAACTCTCAAAACAGTTTTACGCGCTTTGCTCGTACGTGAACAAAAAGGCCTCGTGCGAACCCAAAAGCAAACCATTAGCCGGGTAGTTTTCGAGAATCAGAAAGCGTGCGTCCGACTTCTCGCATCACAAAAGTATCCCGAGTAAACGCTCATAGAGCCTTTTGTTGGTCCCTTATGGCCAGTAGCTTCTTAAGTTATCAGGGGTGGGGGTATTGTTTGCATTGTATCATCTACTGTTTCATTCTCCAAAAGCTACCGGAAAGCTACTGGGCCTCTCGAAAACATTGATGAATAGTGAAGGGAATTTAAAGTTTGAAATGGAAGTATTAAGCTGATGTTTGCTACCTGGAACTGCATCAGTCAAAAATTGTTTGGTTCTCAGTTAGGAGAATTGATATTTTTATATAGGGACTGAATAAAGGAAAAAATACACCATCAAGCCTTAAACTGAGAAGGTTAAAATAATGTGTCTGATGGCTTCCGAAGGAACATCAATAATTCAGTCTAAGAGATAAAATATTTGAGGATAACTTGAAACACAAGAAATATGAATGTTGAATAATTTTATATTGGGAGTGTCCTGATATTTTCTAAATGAAACATCCAATGCTGTTACACTGTAGACGCTGAGTCAGTAGAGCTGATATTTAAATGTTATTTCAATGTATGTCAAGGTACTTGTTGAAAGTGAGGAGACTTGCAGATTATTTAAGTGTTACCTTGTGTAATTGACAATAATAGCATGGCTTTACTGAGTTCCTGATTTTGGATGATCAGGTTCAACATGGACAATAAAAATATAGTTATTCCATAAAGAAGCAAAATGTTGAAGATTAACATTCATTTAGGATATCACTGGTGGGCAGCAGGAGTAACATTTACAACATAAACTTTCATAGCTGTGAACTGTGATACATACATACATATACATCACACTATTTACCCTCGGACTTTAGAGTAGCTCGTGCAGCTAATATCTCCGAGCATTTATCATCAGATGAGAGATAGACCATCATACCGGGAACTACGTCCCCTACTCTTTTCTAACAGTGTGTGGGTTCTTTTACGTCCCACAGAATCAATTATGAAAAGTTGTGAGACGGGGCCTACGGTTTATCGTCCTTATCCGAGAAGACTAGAAAGTCTAACCATTTGCAGATGTTATTACGAAGGCAGCACCATCTCCTCATTATTTAAAGACCCTGAGTGTTGGTCCAACCGGGGTTTGAACCACCAACCTCCCGCACGCTAGTCCGGTGCTCTACCACTGAGCTAACCGGTCGGCGGTACAACTTTCTCTGGACACATCTTGTTCCCTTCTGCTCTAAGTATTATTTCCCTTTCTCAGCAGAACTGCGATAAACAGAATTAAGAGGGAGGAGAGGCAAATGGCAATGAAAAGTCTAGCATGGCTTGAAAGAGTCCCAATGAAATATGTGTTATAATGCAGGCCTAGCTGCTCAAGGCTGCCACTAATCATATAAGTAGGGAGGGGACTACAAAAAAATGTTGACACATAATTTGGCAAGATGGTTTTTAAGTTGGCAGGACTTGGAGTTAAAATATCCAGAGAACTGCAGGCCTGGCAGCCTAAATGGCAGCAATAGGTTGTCATACTATTTATGACATTAATTTGAGTGCAAGCACAAGGAAGAACCCAATGTTTCACGATTTTTGGGCACTATAATTGAAAGGACCTACTGGTAATAGTGAGCTTGGGTTATTTGTCTTGTTAGTCTGTTGTTGGTTTTTGCATTATGGAATGTTCTTTCTTGTTTCTCTGTAGCAGCTTTAATTGCCCCAAGTTAAGGACACAAGCACAGAATGCTTTAATCATAGTGACTGATATTGCATGTAAGATTCGATAGGACTGCTTTGGCTAAACTACATTAATTTTACCAGTCTATTACAAAAGGTATTATAATCAAGGCTCACCTAAAAAGAGGAAACTTTCAATCAAAGCTCAGTTTATCTACACTGTACAGATACTTTTAGCCATTGCACTCCTTACTCCAAGATGGCAACCACAATGAAAGCTTCTATTCCCAGAACCCCTTAGTGGGTGGATTCTGAAAAATCTTGCAATGTAACTCTGGACAGGATTCCAAACACATTAAAGTGCACCTAACCCTAAACATTTGTTTTGCTAATTATCAAAATAAATCTTTGCACCTGTTTGATAGGCTGTTAAAGTTATGAAATCTAGCCATCATCTGTCACATGACCAAGCTAGTGAAGGATGTGGGTCTATTCCTGATTTGACGTCACAAACTGATTTGCATTGTGGTAAGTCTTTGTAGCATGCATGCAAAGCAGTTTGTGGCATCAAATCAGGAAGAGACCCACACTGCTTCAGACTTGGTTGCATACTAAATGATGCTAAGTTAATCATAATTCTTGAAGCCAAAAAGGCCCTAAACTAGAAATAACAGCTAACTCTTTATTGGAATAGGTGCAAAGTTTTATATTAGTGGAAAACATTTTTGGGACTAGGTGCACATTAATTTGATTTCAGATGATGGAGACTCATTCCTTTTAGGTGACAGCTGTATTAATGTACTGTACCATTGCTACACTCTAACACACAAAGAGATTATGTTTGAGAGCAGGTGGCCACCTACTGCACCCAAACTTTTCTCCTTTGAAATAAACATTGTGACCTACATATGCATATAGATCTAAACTACACAAGCAGACCAATGGAGTTCATGAGGTAAATTAGTCACCAAATAGAGAGAGATTTTCCTTATTACAATTATGGACCAAGCATTGTTACGAGATTTTTGAGAGGATTATCTCAGTCATAGGGAAGCAGATGTAACTTTACTAAATCTTCAAGACCAGTTGCACAAATTGGGTTAAGTTGTTGCAATATTTACTGTACAATGTTCAAAATCTTTTTGGAGCATTCATCCAGTTACTCATAATTTAATTGTTATCAGAAATTTCGAACCAAATTCATGCTGAGTCTCTTAAATCGCCTATTTTATCAGCAAGCTGACAACATTTACACGTACAAGAAAGATAAATATTTTCGCCATAATTGGATTTAAAATCCCATTTTCACTGAACTCAAACATGCTAGCATTGAGTTTGATAGCCTGTGATCAAGCTTGCTCGCAGGCTATGATTTTGAAAGAGGGTAGGACTTTTATGGTGACAGAAGCATGTCAACATTATTATTTTTCCAAATAAATTCTCTTGTAGTTGCAAACCTTGATAAATACAAATGAAGCTAAGAAGTTGGTTAGTAAACACTCATGGATTATAGCTGTTGTGGGGCAGTAATCATAGTAGCAAAGTAGCCGGGACTCAAAGTCAAAATATCCAGAAAATCTCTGGTTCACAAGCCCTGATGACAACTGTGTAAGCGTTCTTATAACATTGCTTATATTTACACGGCCTTGATACCGAGTGCTGTCATTAAAAGGCCCTAATGGAGACCTCTGGTTACTCTTGCGGTTAGTCTGGTGTCTTATTACTATTTTTTTAATACAACTTTCTTGTTTCTCCTCCACAATATTAAGATAAAGTGCTGTTTATAGAGTTTAATAAGGGTAGGAGCACAGCACAGTTTGATCGAAGGAAAGTTTAGATACGATTGCCCTGGATCAAGTCAAATCACCAGTCAAATATCTATAAAAGTAAAATAAATCAAGACCTACCTCGACAAGAATTAAATGTCCAGAGCCAGATGATAAAGAGGATCAGTCGGTCAGAAACAACTCTCTTCTGCCCAAAATGGCCGCCACACATCCGTGTAATTCCCACAATCCCTTAGCGCGATTTGGAAAATCAAAAACTCTGGACTGAACTCGCAAAACACTTGTGTTGCTGGATGCAACTTTGTGGTAACAATTTCCCTTTTTAATATTTTATTGTGCTGTTACATGAAGGAGAATCATTCTTCATTCTTATTCTTCTAGGCTAAAACGCGGATCCAGACTGGTTTTCGGGTTTTGGAAATCGGTCAAAGAGAGAACAAGAGAGACCAGGCTATTTAGTTGTGACAATCAAGAAAGATTTGACGGCAACAGTTTTTGTGTTTTGTTGGGTTTACCTAAAACGTGGAATCCGGAATCCGGAATCCGCAATCCGGAATACAAAATATGAAATCCTGAATACGGAATGTAAAGAAGTTTGGTAAAAAATTTTGACAAAGGTTGAAGTCACTTGGGTAATAATATGGTCAACAAATTATATGATGACTTAGCCTGAGTTTTGCAGCAATCAAGCCCATGAAGTTTATTCTAGGGCAGCATTTTAATACTTTGGTTTTGCTTTTCATAAACCGCCTGATTCCTTTAAAGCACACAGCTTTCAATCACACCACAACGATACTAATCAATGTTTTGTGCATATTGAACATTTTAAATTCAAATCATTTTAATTAAAAGCACCTTTTCTTATTCTTTTTGTCGATGAATAGTGTTAGGCCTGTCCATAAGTTGACGGCAACTTTTTGAACAACTTTCGATTTTTTCGATTTTCCGTTTTCAATGTTTTGTTATTGATTTCAGCTAGATCTTTATAAAACAAGAGCTATTTTTGCTTATTATTTTAAACGCTTCGTGACCAAAAAGCAGAGAAAAATCACTTTGCTTATCTTGACTTAATTGCGCGTGGGAACGCTTACGCCTGATTGGTCATTGTCTGTTGCTCCATGCTGGAATGTTTGGGAACTGTATCAGCGCGTACATTTCAGGTTGTCGAGTGGCCGTCGATAAAAAGAGGAACATGGGACATTCCGGAACATCCCGGTACATTCCGGAACATCTCCAAAAGACGAAGAAAGATCACTTGAAAAAAAAAAATTAAATATACAGAAAAAAAGAAACTAACACGAAACAAATATAATCCGAGAGATTAATTGGAGAAAAAAAAGAAGACAAAATCCGGATTCCGGATTCCGAATTCCATGTTTTAGGTAAACCCTGTTTTGTTGAGGCTCGTGAACTGCAGGGAATTGATTCTGACCCTAAATCGCAGAGTTCGTCAACATATTTGATGCCCATTAATATGAAAACAGAACAAATCAAACATCAAGTATTGCAATTAGAAAAAGGTAAACCAGTCAAGAAGAAATGGTTCTGCAGTAGTGCAGTGGTGTTCTTCGCTATATCGGTATAATTCTTTCATTTAAAATCCTTATTTTAAGATTAACAACCAATGCATATCTGATCCAAGCCTAATCGCAGAACATTTTTGTATGTTTTTTTCTAATATTGGCGCTAATTTCCCAACACTGCTTGCATGTATAAGACCTCTCTCCACTATGAGTTCTTTCATGCACCTGCAAAGTTCCTGCTTGGGTAAATGATTTCCCGCACTGCATGCATGTATAAAAAGCTTCGGGGATGCACAATCTGCGAGCCAGCTAGCCATGTGAGGCAGTCGTGCGAGGCATCTGAAAGTTCAATCTCGTACGCAGAGTCCTAAGGCTCTTTGGCCAGCGGTTAGTCGCCAGGAGAGACTCTGGGATAATGAAAAAAAATATAATTTTTTGATTGGCTGGCCCGTAACGGCTTCCATTGTTTTACCCCAGATTTTCTGGGAAAATGGCGGTCCATTATCTCAGGTTCTCTCCGGGCGTCCACCCGCTGACCAAATAGCCCGAGGACTCTGGGTACGAGATTGCTGAAAGTTCAGACCGGAAAAACGTTCTGCGCAGCTTTCTGCGCATCACCGCTCGAGAGCTTTTCGCGGGCTCTTGTTGGTCTTTGGAATGAAATCGAACACGATGCCAGGAGAGCGTTCGCACCGTGCGAAGTGTTGTTGTTGTTGTTTTTTCTATCATTTCAACTGATACCAACTAGTATTGGACGAGTGAAGAACTATGCAGTGGAATTAAAAGCTTTGAAATTCCCTAAAAGGCGAGTATTGATGTGACTTGAGCATGTTTGTGATCAAGGGAAATAACATTATTTTTTCCATCGTTTAGTCGTAAAGTTTGTAAACAAATGCTTGTTAATAGTGTAGCGTTCAGTCCTAAATGATTTTAAATTCTCAGTTTAATCTAATTTTGTTATATCCGAACTATTTTGAAGACAGTGATCTCTTGGACACTGAAACGATTAAGCTTGTCTCGGTAAAAAAGAATGAACACACTGCAAGATGTTTATTTGATCATTCCGGAAGAAGTTCACGGAAAAGTGTTTTTGTAAAAGCACTGTGCTTTGGAGAAAAGTCAAGGCTAGTCAGCCGCTTTTTCGATAGAGTCGGTTCGTTTTAATAATCATTTGCTCTTTTTGCCTCAACACAACAGAAACGACGTTTTATAAAAAAAAGGCAATGTAATTGCACAACTAACCTTTCGAAATAAGCTGCTCTCATTGTGTGCAACGTTTTTCAGTTTTGAAAGAACATTGGGTGATGTGGGAGAACAATGCACTCCTGAATTCATAGCGAAACAAACAGGCAGAAAGGGCAATAATATGAGGGGAATAATTTGGAGGTGTTGGTTACTAAACATATTTTTCCAACGAACAGTGGAATTCTGGCTAGTACTGCTGAAAATTTTGTGAAATTGTCTACAAAAAAACAAACTTGAGTATCGATTAACATTCATTGGTAAAGTTAAACCGTTTCAAAAATAACTTTCGTACTTTGGCTATGAGTTAGGACTTGAACTCAGTGCACACTGTTTATGACAAGCTGAAGTTCTCTAAAGAAATACGGCAGATGATGCGGAAAGCAGCCGAGCTTGCGTGTTCAGTGAATACTTGCCAAACCGTAAATTGATAAAATAATTTTTGTGAGACAAATTAAAAATCCGCTCTAGCAAAAAACTAGACACTTTGGCAAACACAGCATACACTGATTAACTTTTTCGCTAACCACAGTTGAGCTCTCGACCTTAGATATTCAGTTGTTTGCTTATATTGCCACAAATTGTGCACGAGGTTGAACATGACAACAAGAATTTCGGGACGGTTTGTTTACACGCCGTAGGAACATTAGGGATCTTAACTTGTTAATGCTTGTTTGTTTGATTTTTACTTGATGAACACGTGATAAAATCAAACTACAACACTTAAAAGTCTTCAGATACATTTGAAAGATGAAAATTTTGCTCATCCTGGTTTTCATATGTTAAAATGGACTTTCATGATGGAAAATCTCAATGCTGCCAAATGCTGACTGCAAGAACGATAATTAAATTTTTGCGCAACAATTTAAAAACCCGCTCTGGCAAAAAACGAGTTACTTCGGCAAACTCAGAAAATGAAGACTAACTCTTTCCCTACCCTCAGTTGAGCTCTCGACCTTAGATATTCCGCGGTTTGCTTAGATAGCCACTTTCTGTGAACCGGCCCATGACAATAATGTGCTTCCGAAAGCGAAATATTTTCATGCCCCGAGAGAAACGAGAACCTCAAAACAATTTTTTATAGTCCAAGAAGCGTTGAGAAAATTGAAGGACGAAAAGGGTACATGTACAGCTAGTTATTTCTCTGGAATAATTATTGATGTGTATCAGGATGCCTGCAGAGGCCTATCCTGACTTTGGAGATAAAAAATTTAAAAACCCGCCATTTCTTCAAATTTCTGGCTCTTGCGCTCGCTGGGAGTTCGCGCATGCTTTCTGCGTTTTTCCACTCTGAAATCTGAAAGTACGTGAGGTACAAACAACTCGTTCTCAGTTCTCCTTTCCCGTTCTTTTCGCTGTTCGTTCGCGTGCTACTGAAATCAAGAAAACGCGCAAAGAGGCAAAGTGCGCATCTTGCAAAAACACAATTTCATTTAGTGACCTGCAAGCCAGTGCGGAGGATCCTTACAGAACTTTTAATTTGACGTGGATAAAAAGGACATTTTATTTCTGTCCATGGAGAGAGTTTCCCCGAAACTTCCCTTTCCAAGCTGGTGTTGATTTGATCTACCACCCTGAGTTGACTTATGAACAAAAAGCCTTGATTAATATTAATTGATACCACTTCTGCTTCTTATGTCATATTTACATATTTACAATTAAGTTTTGTTCGGCACTTGCAGTGGCAAATATTACTCCTGTGTCATATATAGGCTTTCTGCCCTACGTGCTTGGCATGTTTGCCTTCATTATTATTGCTAATTTACCCATTTACCCCACTAGAATTGAACAATTGAAAAAATAATATAAATGAAACGAATTATCAAAGAGCTTATTCATTTGATGTCATACTGTTGTACCTTACAAAGCCCAACTGTTGTTTCCCAAGTACGTGACCATGGGGCAGTGAGTTTTGTAGCAAACAAACGTACAATGATACGTACCGGATGGCACAAAATATGATAGCCTCGCAACAAAGCGATATAATACTATAATTATGGCTCGCATGTTTTGTTCACTCCTCGGATACCTCGCATGGTTTCTTCATGCTTCGCACGCCTCGCACGTCTGCCTCCTATGCCTCGCTGGCTTGCAGATTGTATACACTCTAAGGCTTCTCTCAACCATGAATTCTTATTATGCCGACGCAAACTTCCTTCTTTAGGAACGATTTCCAACACTGCTTGCAAGTATAAGGCTTCTCTACACTATAAGTTCTTTCGTGTAGCCGCATACTTCCTGTTCTGCTAAAAGATTTCCCCGGCACACTGTTTGCATGTATAAGGTTTCTCTCCACTATAAATTCTTTGATGCACAAGCTAATGTCCTGCATTGGTAAACGATTTCTCGCACTGCATGCATGTATAAGGTTTCTCTTCACTATGAGTTCTTTCATGCACCCGCAAAGTTCCTGCTTGGGTAAATGATTTCCCACACTGCATGCATGTATAAGGCTTCTCTCAACTATGAATTCTTTCGTGCAGCTGCATACTTACTGTTGTGCTAAACGACTTCCCACACCGTTCGCGTGTATAAGGTTTCTCTCCACTATGAGTTCTTTCGTGCATCCGCGTACTTACTGTTGTGCTAAACGATTTCCCACACTGCTTGCATGTATAAGGCTTCTCTCCACTATGAGTTCTTTCATGCACCCGCACACTATCCGAACGCGTAAATGACTTCCCACATTGCTTGCATGTGTAAGGCTTCTCTCCACTATGAGTTCTTTCGTGCATCCGCATACTTCCTGTTGTGCTAAACGATTTCCCACACTGTTTACATGTGTAAGGTTTCTCTCCACTATGCGATCTTTCATGCACCCGCAAACCTCCTGCTTGGGTAAATGATTTCCCACACTGCATGCATGTATAAGGTTTCTCTCCACTATGAATTCTATTATGCCGACGCAAACTTCCTACTTTTGGAAACGATTTCCAACACTGCTTGCATGTATAAGGCTTCTCTCCACTATGAGTTCTTTCGTGCAGCCGCATACTTCCTGTTGTGCTAAACGACTTCCCACACTGTTTGCATGTATAAGGTTTCTCTCCACTATGAGTTCTTTCATGCACCCGCAAATGTCCTGCATGGGTAAAGCATTTCTCACAGTGCTTGCATGTATAAGGCTTCTCTCCACTATGAGTTCTTTCATGCACCCGCAAATGTCCTGCATTGGTAAACGACTTCCCACACTGTTTGCATGTATAAGGCTTCTCTCCACTATGAGTTCTTTCGTGCAGCCGCAAACTTCCTGTTGTGCTAAGCGACTTCCCACACTGTTTGCATGTATAAGGCTTCTCTCCACTATGAGTTCTTTCATGCACCCGCAAATGTCCTGCATCGGTAAACGACTTCCCACACTGTTTGCATGTATAAGGTTTCTCTCCACTATGAGTTCTTTCATGCACCCGCACACTATCCGAACGCGTAAATGATTTCCCGCACTGCTTGCAAGTATAAGGTTTCTCTCCACTATGAATTCTTTCATGCACCCGCAAATTTCCTGCTTTTGTAAACGATTTCCCGCACTGCTTGCAAGTATAAGGTTTCTCTCCACTATGAGTTCTTTCATGCACCCGCAAATTTCCTGCTTTTGTAAACGATTTCCCGCACTGCTTGCACGTATAAGGTTTCTCTCCACTATGAGTTCTTTTATGTCTTTGCAAGCCTTTTACTTCGATAAACGTCTTCTTACACTTTTCGCATGAGTAAATCTTTTTTCCAGAAGCTGTTATGTTAATTTGCCGTATAATTTCCGCAAGACAGAAGGTCGAGTTGCTCTCAGGAAATGTATCCTCCATCTTGTCCTATAAAAACACAAAAAAGGCAGCTGATTACAAGGCTGAATGAGCAAAAACACTTTATGGAGAAAGAAATTCCTTAGGGTTTGTAACAAACGCACCGCAATTAAACTTAATCGTTTATTCACATGTTCACAAACGTTGGTGTGTGGTGGCTCATAAGTGACATCCAGAAAACGCCATATTTTTTCCTTTTGTTGAAGTTTTTTAGCGACCTTCTTATCGACTTTTTTATCGACTGTTTAGCGACTTTTTTTTATCGACTTTTAGAGACTTTTTTTATCGACCTTTTTAGCGACTTTTATTGCGGGCTCAAGTACGTTCAGTACCGCGTGACAAGATGGCGGAGATGGACTTGGAGTCGGAAATCCATCAGGTAATTATCACTTATTCTGGTTTGCTTATAGGCCATTTCGGAAAATACCATAATGCTCTTTGTTTGTCCTCTACCATTTTGCATAAGCATTGTTTCCAGTTTCTCTTGGGACTTACAATGGTCCCAAGAGAAAACAAAAACAATGCTTATGCAAAATTTGGGAGGACAAACAAAGAGTATTATGGTATTTTCCGAAATGGCCTATTGTAGTTGCATAAAAATAAGTATTGACCCAATCATTTCCACTTCAAGATCGGCACGTTTCTCCAGAGGAGAGGGGTTCCAGAAGAAGTGATCGAGCGATTTAGAGATGAAAAGTTAAGAGTACTCGATCAAGTCTTGCAGCGTTTGCTGAGCTTCACTGAGCTTTGTATCATGATTGTATGGAGTTCATTGTTATAATGCAAAATAATTTCCTTGGTAGTCATGCTCTGTGAAAATATTTTCACGAGTAAACATACATGCATAACACAGCTCTTTATTTACCTTTAGAGTATAGTGTAATTTCTAGCTACTAGCCGAGTTCTAACATCAGTAAGAAGGCCAGGCGACAAATCAGCTTGATGTTTTC
>JAEMWC010002117.1:0-40000 GCA_016490735.1 Pachyseris speciosa | reverse complement strand
CCATAAAGTCCCGGAAGGTGAACAAAATAATTTCGTTCGAAACAAACCTGGCTCCCAGAGCTAAGAGGTGCCAGACCAATATTGTTTTAAATGAAACCAGCTCCCACAGCCAAACAGTGCCGGACCTTAAACGCAGTAACTTTGTTCCAAGTAAAACCAGCTTCTGGAGACAAGTGGTCCCAGACTGTAAACAACGAAATTGTTTGAAACAAAACTGGCTCCCAGCCGATGGAGAACGTTGTTTACACAGGTTTCAAGCAATGCTGAACCAAGTTTTAAAAAATCGATCACCAGTAGGGTATAGGGTGGGCCATAGGGTACCCCATGGCCTAAGCTATTTTTTTTTCCATACCCCATTTTCACTTAACTCAAACGAAAGATAAAAAGCCTCATTTTCACTGCAACCTTGATGACTTAAGAACATGCTAAGGGTGAGTGAGAATATAGGACTTTTGTGGTGACATAAGCATGTCAACATTTTCCAAATAAATTCTCTTGTTGTTGCGGACCTTGATAAAATACAAATGAAGCTAAGAGGTTGGTTAGTAAACACTCAACATGGTAGCAAAGTAGCCCGGGCTCAATGTTAAATTAAAATACCCAGGTAATCTCCTGCTCACAAGCCCTGATGACAACTGTGTAAGGTTTGTTATAATATTATTTAAGCTTAATTTACACGGCCCTCAGAGACCGAGTACTATCAACTAAAAGGCCTTAATAGGCTGGTGTTTTATTTTGCACTAAGGAATACAAATTTCTTGTTTATCTTCCAAGACATTAAGATAAAGCACTTAGAATTAACGGTACGGGGCCAGCACCCTTTGATCGAAGGGACTCTGCTTCCAGGGAAAGTTTAGATACGATAGCCCTTGATCAGGTAAAATCACTAGTCAGACATAAAGGCAACATAAATGAAGACCTACCTCAACAACAATTAAATGTCCAGGGCCAATGGATAAAGAGGACTAAGTCAGTAAACAACTCTCACCTCTCTTCTGCCCAAAATTGGCCGCCATAAACGTGTAATTCCCACAATCCCTTAGCGCGTAGATTTGGAAAATCAGAACTCCGGAATGAACTCACAGAACACTTGTGTTCCTGGAATTGCAACTACAGTATAACTAATAACTAATACCAATATTATTTTATTGTAATCATTACCTGATTTTATAACATTTTATGTCCATTTTTAATTTATAATGGTAATAGGACCGAGTGGAGTGCAATTCGGTTCGTAATCATAAGAGTGATTTACAAAATCGGACGATCTTCTCAAGAAAATTATGTAAGGCATAGGTCTTTTTTTATCCCCAAAATAACACGGGGGTAGTCTAACTTTTTAAGCTTTCAATATGACACAAAACAACTTTAGGACAAACGTCCTCGCCATAAGTTCAATAACTTTTAATGTTATTTGACGTCATGTATTGCCATGTGACCTATTAAGGCTATTCTTAGCTCAAAATTCTATTTGACAAAATGGCACCACTTTTAATTGCTTTCTTGAGCCTGCGATTTGTATTATACTGTTCAAAGTTGCAGATACCTCGTTTCTGTGGCTGGGCCTTTTAACTTTGTTTGACAAGGGGACTGGGTACTAGTTCAAAACGCCGTTTATTTACACTGTCAATAAAATATTGAACAAAGCCCGGGCACAGATGTTTTACCGTTTAAACTCAGGGAGATATTTCGTAGCAATTTCTTTAAATGCCCCTTGCTATAAACTGGTGCCATTTCTCAATGAAGTTCTTTTCATGATAAATAAGATCCAAATTCAAAGATTGTGCAATTCATGGTTCAAGTTTCTGCACTGTCATGGATCCACACACTCCTTTATTTAGTAGTTTCCAAGCAATTACGGAAGAAGAGGTTTACAGAATTGTCATGAATTTGGCCAAGAAATTGTTTGCTCTTGATCCCATACCTACACCTCTGGTAGTCAAGTGTATTGACGTCCTCTTACCAGTCATTACTATAAAATGATAAATATTTCACTTGATAGTGGCATGGTTACTTTCCCTCACCGTCCAGAATTCCCAAGCTTCTAAGCTGTTGACTGGGGTGTTCCACAAGGATTTTTCTTGGTTCCCTATTATATATCATCTGCTCTTCAAAACTATTTAAAATCATATATTGAACGACACCTTCCAGATTCTCACCGTTATGCAGATGATTCACAATTATATCTTTCTCTCAGACCTAACGAGTTGTCAAGCCAACAAGACGCTGTAACTGCCATGCAAAACTGCGTAAGGGACATCCGCTCATGGATGGAACACGACAAACGTCTTCTTACAAATGATGAAAAAAAAAACGGTATTTCTTATCGTAGGAACACAACATCAGTTATCTAAAGTCAATATTTCTTCCATTACCGTAGGCAACTCTGATGTAATGAGATTGTCAGTCTTGAGGAATCTTTGCTTTTTATTGGTGACAAGCTGTCGATGAACTCCCACATAAATGAAATTGTAATGCATCATTTTAATACCTCTATAAGATTAAGCGTATAAGAAAGCACTTATGGCGCGTGACTCCGCAGAGACCTCAATCCATGCATTTTTGTCAAGTCGATTAGATTATTGTAACTGCTTACTATTTGGACTGCCACAGCTATAAATTGATAACATACAACGAGTTCGGGATGCAGCAGTTAAGCAACCCAAGTTTATCCATATTGCACCAGTTTTATATCAGCTTCATTGGCTTCCTTCGTATTGAATTTAAAATTCTGCTCATTACTTTTAAGGCTATGCACAGCATTGCACCTGATTACATCTGTAAATCGCTCAGTCGGAAAACATCAACTAGGTATTCGCTGAGATCCAACCAAAGAACTATGCTTGAGGTTCCAATTAAGTGGCAATATGCTCTCAACAGTTGGAGGAACATTCTGTTATGCAGCCCCGAAGCTCTGGAACAATCTGCCTTGTGAAATAAATAGCCTTGACTGTTTTTCAAGTTTTAAGTGCTTACTTAAAACATATCTTTTCAAACAAGCTTTCAACTTGTAATGTTATACATTTTAATTCGTCCAAACATTTATTGTTTACCTTCTGAGTTTATAAATCTTAACTGCTTGTAAATTTTATTCATTTGTAATTATTTTATTTCATTGTAAAGCGCATTTGATCAAGTACGCAATGGAAAATCGCGCTATATAAGATAATATTATTATTATTATTATTCGAATAAGATTAGATTTAGTTAAACATCTTATAATAAAAATAAGCGAAAGAAGTTTTACACAACGTTTCGATGACTCCATGTCATCATTTTCAAGTGAACAGAGAATAAAATTTGCAACATAATATATACCGTGGCGAAGTCCCAAAGGATTTTAGCCTCGTCATCCTCTAGAACACTCTCTGGGACGTGCTCAAACCCCGTCCATCCGCTATTAAACCCATACTGACGAGATAGATCCCAATGCAAGGCCTTTGCGACAGTGTCGTGTCTCCGTTTGTATTGTGCTTGTGTGATCTTAAGGCACTCCCTCACGATATGATTGACCGTTTCGTTTTTTTAGTGGCACAGGCGAGTTAGTGGGTTCTCTTGTGACTTATCGGCGTCAGTTTATGGCATTGGTTCTTAGCGCCTGGCTCTGGGCAGCCACAAGCAATCCCTCCGTCTCTTTCTTAAGATATCCTGTCCTCATTCATTATTGTTATAAGTTAATAAGTATTATAATAAAGTTTTGATATAACGCGCGCTCTGATTGGTTAAAACAGCGTACTTTATCAGAGTACAGATGCACGGCCGGCTACGGTCTCACACAAATCGAGTCGATCCAAATGAAAAGTGGCCGACCAATTTCTGAATTTTTCCTTCGGTTTTTATTTTGAGTGAGGCGTCTTATACGACCCAGAAATCGAGTATGAAAACGAACTCTTAGCCTCAATGGATTTGGAAGATGCTTCTGCGAGTAACAGCACAAATAACAGCGTGATATTAATATCACGGGTGTTTTCAGAATTAGAAGTTGCTGAAATTGTGCGAGTCGCGCAGCGACAAAGGCAATTTCAGCAACCTCTGGAAACACAAGTGATATTAACCCTTAATTTCACGAGGACTCATTCCAATTACTTGTTAAAAACAGAAGGGTAAAATTTTCTCAACAATGCCGAGGCACGTCGAAAAACAGTCAGCCAAACGGAGTAAAAACACTTTCCTTCGCAAGCCAAACTACTTTTTAATTTGCGTCCAAAACGAGTGTAGATGATTATTATTTACATCCAGTCGAGAGATAAATATGAGTTTCAGTCCTGAACAAAAGTAACAAAGATCAAACCAAATGTTCAAAGCTTCAATTTATTTACCTGCGCTGTAGACTGAGGTTTCCACCACTTGAAAATACACATCCACTTAAAAACAGGCCTCCGTAAACAACAAACCGTTTGTCCCAACGGTTTCTACTGAGTTTGAGTTACTCGTTCCTCTCATTAATGGTAAACTGTTCTGTGAACCTTTCTTGGTGAGCTGCAAGAAGCCGTGGTAAAGTAAAAGCCCTTCAGGCGTTGAATCATTTTCTTTTTCAACCACACAATTCAGCTACGCCGGGCTCCATCGAAGTCGATCCAAGTTTTAAGCTTTTCACGTGAAACCTCTTTTGCTATTCCGTTTATCACTCGGATATTCATCTTCCTGAGTATCTTTTAAATCTAGCTCTTGATCTTTACAGCTTTTTTATTGAATTTCAGCTGGATTTTACTGAACCGGGGGGGGGGGCAATTTGCTTCTCGATCCCGATTTTAGGCCAAAAAACTACTCGCGACTACTCGCACTTTGATGGTTTCTGAACTTTGATGATTTGACATTTTGACAGGTTTGGTCTGTTTCAACCAATAAAATGTTTTGAACCATTCTAACAAGGATTGTGATTGGTCTGTTTTAGCGTACCTTATCAGAGTACAGATGTACGGAGGATGTACGGCTGACGCCACTCGTACGATTTGGAAAATAAAGTTTTCCGAAAATTTTAGCCGAATGCGTGAGGAAATTAAGAAATTCTTTATTATAAAACAAATAAAGAAGCCTCGCCTGTGATCTGTTCTGTTGTAAAGCACTTAGGAAGCGGATAGAGCACTCAAGAAGTAGGGAAAACACTCGACTACGTCTCGTGTTTCCCCTACACTTCTTTCGTGCTCTATCTGCTTCCTGCGTGCTTTACAACAGAACAGATCACAGGCGAGGCTTCTTTATTTGTTAAATAGCAAGTGAAAGTTATTAGATAAGCATTTTTAAAAAAAATAGATATTAATGTTATTAATTAATATTAACGATATGTAAATAGGTATTCTTTTTATTGTTATTAATAAAGAGTTGTATTGCTAAAATAATTTAAAAAATTATTATTATTATTATTATTATTATTATCGGAGCGTATAGTGAAGTCACATGCTGCTTCACAATCAAGACCATATCGAGATGCCAGGACTTCTGCCCAGTCACGAGATCACGAGCAAACCATCATGTGTTCATATATTGGGGAAGAAGAAGTGATGGAGTAGAAATAAGGCTTAATACTTCATCTATTGACGCTGCATACAATGAAATAACAACTTGGCGGAAGAACACGTTCCTAGTCCCATGTGGGAAAACTGGAAGAGACTTAATTGAACAGTTTAACTAAAGACATCAACGATTGTAACGATAAAACGGAAATGCAACACATAGCTTTGAAGATAGTTGTTATTCTATTCTATCATGGGCACCCAACGAGCCAAATCAGCCAAAAGCTGAAGAAAGGCATTTTAAGTACCTTATGGTGTTTGAAGTATGTTTAAAGTAATGTTTTCAGCTAGAAGAATTTCATCTGTTCGGATTCCCTAGCTAGCTAGCTAGCTAATGTTAATTGCCCGAAAATGATAGAAAACAAAATCTTCTTTTGAGAAAATGCTAGTTGAAGTTAACTTTCTAGGGAACCCTTTTTTCTTTCCGAAAATGCTAGCTGATGTTTTTGACTACCAAAAAACAGCAATAACGACCTTTCCGAAAACCTCAGGGGCTATGATTTCCACATCACGAATCTTTTAGGCCACGTTTTAGCTACGAAAATCCGAGTGCACTCTTTAATCGACGCCGAAAGCGCAAGGCGGATTACCTTCAACCGAACAGATATGTACCAAAACTTGTCGTTGGGTGCCCCAGTTCTATCCCGGCCTACGAAAACCAAGTCGACAATCTTTAGCAAAAGATCACCACGAGTGTTTGTCAAGGAGAATAAAACTATGGATGTCTTTGTGATGCTATAGCGGTGCTAGTCAAGAGACTTTGTAACGAATTTATTGATCCTCTCACAACGGAGCCAAGTTTGGCAAATCGTCTCATCCCGCTAGACAAAGGAAACGGCGAAGTCCGGCCGATTGGACGTGTTGGAGAAGTGATCAGAAGAATAATCGAGAAGTGCGTGGCGAAAGTGACAAAGCAAGATATCGTTGATGCCTGCGGCTTTCTTCTGGTGCGCGCAGGCCAGACAAGTGGGGGCGAGGCAGCCAATCACCTATGCATAGCATATTTAATTTGAAGCTGGTGATACTGATGCTGTCCTACTAATTAATGCCCCAAATGCGTTTAATTCAATGAACAGGGCTGCTGCCTTACTTAATACCAGGATTCTGTGCTCCTTATGCCATAGGATCATTCTTCATTTGATTTCATTTCATATCTGATGATTCATTTCATATATCATTCACACTCATTTCTTTCACGGGAACATATGAATCCACAATTGACCTGCTCCCAACGTCAGTGGCTTCATAGCTCATTTGGTTAGAGCATCGCACCGGTAATCGCGAGGTCACGGGTTCAAACCCCGTTGAAGTCCCACAATTTTTTTTCAAGGCTTCTTTTCGCAATTGCATAAATTGCGTTCACAACTGCGAGGATCATTCTTCATTTGATTTCCTTTCCGCAGTTTATATATGATTCACACTCATTTCTTTCACGGGAACATATGAACCCACAATTGACCTGCTCCCAACGTAAGTGGCTTCATAGCTCATTTGGTTAGAGCATCGCACCAGTAATCGCGAGGTCACGGGTTCAAACCCCGTTGAAGTCCTGAATTTTTTTTCCAGGCTTCTTTTCGCAACTGCATAATTTGCGTTCACAACTGCGAGGTTCATTCTTCATTTGATTTTGTTCAGAGTTAGTCATTTTCTAATGAGGTTTTCCCCCATTATTATTATGATTATTATTTTCAATATAATAAGAATTTTATTTAATAATTCATCCAATATTTACAAAACAATAAATAATTGCAAAAATTATTAAGTTACGAACTAAGAGAAAATACTATTAATCGATTATTATTATTTCTAATATTCTACGCTATAACGCGGATCTAGGCTCGTTTTAAGGTTTTCGGAAATAGGACGGTCAAATAGAGCTATTTCTTGTGACAATAACACTCGTGAATTGATTTTGAGCCAAAATCGCAAATTATTATGAAAAATCACATGAAAAAAAAAAAATGTGAAAACCACATTCTAAATTTGGTTAATCAGATAAACACATTTGAAACTTTTTTGAAGTCTATATTGTGTTAGTATTTTTCGATTTCTTATTTCTTTCTCAAATATTTGTTGTTCAGGTTTGTGGCATTGTCTGAATTTCTTGAGCTCTTTTAGGAGCTAATCTTTGAAAAAACAACATATTCTGACTGGTAGCGTCCTTGGTGTTTCCAGGATCAGCAACCTTGGAAAGGTGGTGGCATATTATTGATGAAGAAAGAAACATAAGAAAGGACACGGTTGTTCTCCATATTTTGCGCGGGAAAGTGCCCGGCAATGTCATCCAACAAGGGTTTAAGAAAGGTAGGATATTCAGACCTCTCTTCCTTTGACAACCACATTTATATCTCACAATTCGCTACCCTGCTGAAACAAATATAAAATATTCATCATGTAATAAGCAACCATAGTTTGGGTGTGTCAACACGATCCGAGTGCGACGCTCTTTTTTATGACTTTACAAGCAAAATTACAGCAACTCTGAAAGGCTCAAACTACAAGAACAAATCATAGCAATGCTCGTATACAATGGTGCAATAAACTCCCTAACTCTTATGTATAGTTTTTATAAACATGCATATGAAAAACTGACTGTCCACCCTCATTAATTGGGTATTTAATTTTGAGGGCACGGAGACGTTCGTACGACGCGAATGAATATGAATGAAAACAAAGCAGTATAAATACCAATGATAAATACATTTTATTCTGAGATATCCAAGAAAGCTCAGCATTGCTGTTCATAGATTTGGCAGTGGATTTCTTACCTTGGAAATTCAGACGGTGAGATTAGGGCGTCGATTTGTACTGCAATTCCTTTCCCAAAAGTTATGAAACTGATCCACCCGGACTATAAGCCAGCTCTAGTTTTCACAGTTTTTAGACCACTTAATTAACGCGTGGTGAACATAAGAAACAACTTGAATGAGGATATAAATGACACTTGAACGGAGTCCGTTCTATGAGGAGGGAAGAGGTGGTAAACTCTACCGAAATAAGAGTAGACCTTTTTCATAAGTGGAGGACGATAGATTATAATTTTATATTTATGTAATTAACCTTACTAACCTCACTTATTGTACATCATGACGAAGCTTAATTGTCGGCAGCCATTATGGAAACAATCTATTTTAAGTGAAGCTGCCGGATCGAGATGAATTCATTTTGTAACCTTGTAACAGACCTTAACATTCTTGATAACTGCGTAACTTAAATTAGTCCTTAGAGTCCAGAGGGCAGTCTATACCGGTGAATACCAACTCCGAGGTCCTCCAACCACTCTATGTTTTGTCTTGGACTCAGTGAACTGTCTTAACTCGTACTTATTATCGATGCTATCTAGGCAGAATGTTCAAATATATTTGCATTTTTAGTCTTTTCACAAACCTTCTGTTTTGTCATAATTTGTGGAGCTCGCGAACAAACAAACAAACAAAAAAAAGCCGCGGGAAATTTAAGGTCGAAAACCCCTGAGGGAGGGCGGTGGGTAAACAAGAAAATAGATTTGTTGCGTTCCGCGCTTACACTTGCGACGCCGCAAGAGACGCGGTGGAAATGACGCATTAACATTCCATGTTCACGTTTCAAAGAATTACGATAGCAAAAAATTCACATTTCACGTATTTTATTTCGTATCTTCACTAGTCACGAAAAAATTAAAAACACTTAATCCGTATCACGCAATAACCTCTCCCCGCCCCCGAACATAAGCACATGCAATTCAAAATGAAAAAGAAAACCCCTCTAAGGGCCCGGGTGCTTATATTTGCCTTCCCTGAAATACAAAATCAATCAAAGTAAATAACACATAGCATCAGAGTCACGCCTTTCGTATTTATGCCCTAATCCGACGATGAATCAGGTGAGACCAGAGAGATCGTAGTTGTCGCCGCCGTTGTACTGATGCAAAGGGAACCGCATCCTCGGAGACCCAGGGGCAGATTGTCGGGATAAGACGAAGAATTCACGGGCAAATTCTGGATTAGCGAAAGATTTGTATTTAAACACGGTTAAAATTCATCAGATGATTACAATATAAGTAATAAAATACAACTACAATAATTCCTTATATCAATAAATACGCACCCACTGAAAAAGTCTCTTCAGTAAATATAGGCCTGTTTTCCATGATAACTTCATTAACTAAAATGAAGGTTTCATAATTGCTTAAAAAGGTCTAGATTATTCGTCCCATCCCGACTAGTACACGCCAGCGTTTAAATTTGCAGAGCTGAAACTTCAGTTCTCATGAATAAAATGACCGTTCTTTCATGTGGTACAACTGCTTTTTCAATTTGAATTACACGAGGATCAATTTTTTGGGGGGGCGGCGGGCTGAAAGGGAACCTCCACACTTACAAAAAATTCCCGCTAAATTGTTGGAAATAGTTAATAGCTTCCAAATTTTGTTTTGAAACGTGCATACAACTTTTAAGTGCACACAAAAGCCGATATCATTATCGCCTAGTTTCGCTTTCAAATTTCTCGGGAGCGGCCATTTTGGATTTGATGACGTGAAATGGTTGCAGCTATTGTCAGGAAGCAAATGAAGCAGAAAATCCTTTGTGATCAACATTACGGCAACCATTACAAGTCATCAAATCAAAAATGGCCGCACCCGGCAAATTAAAAAAAAGCGAAAATAGGCGATGATGATATCCATTTTTGTTTTGTACGCTTAAATGTTATATCCACGTTTTAAAACAAAATTTGAAATCTAGTAATTATTGCCTACAATTTACCGTCAATTTGTTGTATGAGTGGAAGTTTCCTTGAAGTTGGGCGATATTTCCATATTCAAAACAACATACAAAGATGGGGTAAGCAACGAAGGTTATAAAATATACTCTAAAGTTATTTTGCTTAAACCTTTTACACAATCTTGAAGCTTTGGAAGTCTTCTAATTATGTGAGGAAGATGAAGTCAGTAGGAGCTTTTGCGCGCCGGTACTCTTTGGAATTGTTTTGAATTTAGACCAATTATATTTCATGGATAAAAATTTTGTTTTTTGCGAAGTTTCCAACTTTTCCAAAATTTTCCAAATGTAAAGCGCTTGAGGAATTTTTAATATCATTTCTTGAAATAATTCTCCGAAAGAGTTGCTTTTTGTGGTATTAGCCAAATTTCGATTTTTCGAAACTGATTTGAGATTCTCGATATATTCTGACATTGGCTCTTAAAGTGTCTATGAAGTAATTTTTTTTTTCAAATTTTTGAAGCTTGCTGTGCCATGAGAGAAAAAATTGACAAAATAAACTAAAGCCGAATTTTTGTGCCCTCCAAAGAACCTCAAATTTCACTAAATCGTGTCCCGTAAACTGGGAACGAATCTTTGCTCAGAAAAATGGTGATTTTCCTCTGAAGCATTTCGGTTCGACTTATTCCGCATTTTGAATGCTTCACTGCCTAAAACCTATATGTTAAGAACAATAATTTTTTTTACTTCATAGGCACTTGCGTGTATATGGTTTCTCTCCATTATGAATTCTTAGCGCCAGCATATCTCCTGCTCGGGTAAACGATTCCCCACACTGCCTGTATACATAACGCTTCTCTCCACTATGAATTCTGTCATGCCGACGCACAGCTCCTGCTTGGGTAAATGATTTCCCACGCTGCTTGCATGTATAAGGTTTCTCTCCAGTGTGAAGTCTTTCATGCGCCCGCAAATTTCCTGTGTGTGTAAACGATTTCCCACACTGCTTGCAAGTATAAGGCTTTCCTCCAGTGTGATTTCTTTCATGATTCCGGAAATTTCCTGTAATCTCTTGCTCGGCTAAACGATTTCCCACACTGCCTACATGTATAAGGCTTCTCTCCACTATGAATTATATTATGCCGACGCAAATCTCCTGTTTCGGTAAACGATTTCCCACACTGCCTGCATTTATGAGTCTTCTCCCCGTTATGAATTCTATCATGCCGACACAAATTTCCTGCTTGGGTAAATAATTTTCCACAGTACTTGCAGGTATAAGGTTTCTCACCAGTATGAATTCTTTCATGCCTTCGCAAACGGCTTGCTTTGGTAAAGGTCTTTTGACACTTTTCGCATGAGTAAATCTTTGTACCAGAACGTGTTATGTTAATTTGCCGTATAACTTCCGCAAGACAGAAAGTCGAATTGCTCTCAGGAAAAGTATCCTCCATCTTGTTCTATCAAAACACAAAACACAAATAAGTCAGCTGATTACAAGTCTGGATAAGCAACAACACTTTATGGAGAAATAATTCCTAAGGGTTTCATAAAACGCAAATTTCAAGCCAACTAGCCAATCTTGTAGGCAAATTATTGGCTTCTATAGTGGAGCTCGGCGCGCGTGGAGCACCATGGGTAAGATAGTATGGTAACCCATCTATGCGAGAAAATATGGTTTTGGTCACCGGACTGCCGTACATACGCCGTACGTTCGCCCCTCCATGTACGACAATGTGAAAAGTCACACTCGTTATAAACCTGTGCTATAGTACGCATTTTGGCGGGAAATAAGAAAAAATAACAAACCGAAGACAACAAGAGAAGAAATTCATGATCTTTTAGCGGTATCGGCATTGTTTTTTAAATGGTTAGCGCTAACCATGCTTCGAGCAACTCAGCCCAGCGCCCTTGACGCTTCATTGAAAAAGTTGGAGATCTTAGTCCAAAGAGTGGAAACAACGAAGTTTCGCCGTCTAACTTGACTGTTTTTCTTTTGGACTAATTGTTGAGTTTTTTGTTTGAGCCGGTAACAATCAGCTTTTGTATGTTTTGGCTGGCTCTGGTAATTTTATAGTGTAGGCTTCTGCGAGGGAAATTGATGCTTTAAAGCTTTATTAAGCCCCCAGGGGCTTATTTAATTTCAGGCCTCATTACCAGGGGTCTTATTAAAGAAAGACGGCTTAAACACGCCGTTTCGTCTTCAAATAGATTTTGTGCAAAACTCAAACAACTGCAGTGAAACTTCATTATTTAATAAAGAGCAGCAAACAGTGTTACGTGCATGAGTGTACATTTCTTTAAAAACAAACCCTCTGGGCCACATGAAGTGGATTTTGTAAGAGGGAATAGGAGGGACAAAATCCAGTGTCCTAAAAGGGGGGAGGGGCTTATTAGAGATGGGGAGCTTATTAAAAAAAACCTACTTCCAAACGGGGGGCTTATTAGAGAGAGGGGGTTAGTAGAGACGGGGGGCTTAATACAGTTTCTACGGTAATCAAATTGAAGGCAGAAACTGAAGCTCGAGGGAAAAAAGCCGATGAAAGGCATGTGCATGTTTCAAAGTCCGACAGAAAGTTGTCAAAAAAGCCGTCAAGAAAATGTCAAAAACTAGCGTGCTTCACGCTTCATTAGAACAAGTTTGAGATCTTTGTCCAAACACTGTAACCGACCAACAACGTTTCGCCGTTTAACCAGAGTAATTGCGTAGTTTTTTTTGTTTGAACCGGTAAACAGCGTTTGGACGCTATTATGCAGCTCTGCATTCAGAGAAATCGCTAACTGGCTAAACTGTCAGGTTCGTACACCTTTTTGTATTTTCTACGGGCATTAAATCTTATGTCAAGATTGCTTAGCAATTTTTCTGACTTACTATGAAATACGTTCCGTCGTTACTTGCCTAATTTCTCCACCTTCTCCAAGAATCTTCATTATTATTAGGAGGGTGTAAAGAGGACGAAAACTTCGTTTTCTCTTGAAATGTTAACCAGGTTAAATGACCAACGGAGGCAGGTGGTCATCCCGGGCCAGCGCCCAGCCTCCACCAACCCCTGGGATGTGTGTGAGGGCAGGCCACAGCACCGGGAAGTACATTCACCTTGTACAAGTCATAATCTCTGTAAAGACCGCCAGAATATGATATAAAATCCCTTTCCAGTTTTCAGATGCCATTGTCTAAAAATGTTTAAAGTCAATCTGTTTTGTACTTTGTAGAAGCGGGAACGGCCTCATAACCTGTAAGGTGGTCCTCAGATAAAGTTTTAGGCGGACGAAAGCGACTCGCTCCGTCCTTGATCTCCGCCATCATGTGCCAGCTGCACTGAATGACTGCTGACGCAAAACAAACAACTCCCACAAAATGTATGCAGGGAACGAGTTGTGAAAAATGCGAAAGAATGTATTCGCTTTTGCTCCTTAAAACGATCGTTGCTAATTATACAGACAATATATTTCCTATAGTGCATTGTATTTTTATGCATGATTGAGAAGACACATAAAAAACTCGTGCTGAGTGTTTCATCAGGGGTTCCAAACACGAAACAATAAAAGCACTCCGCCTTCGGCGTCGTGCTTTCATCTGTTTCTCAGTGTTTGGAACCCCTGATGAACACTCGCACTCGTTTTTGATATATTACTTCAACATCCGTTCGATTTTGTTGCAACCTGTTGAACGATGTTGAACACCGGGGGTGGCAAACGGTTTCAACACATCATCAAATTTTGATTCAACAAAGCTTCACAAGAGGCCTGGTATTCAGTCCTGGGGTTGTTTCTGTGGATACGTCTTTGAAAGACCGATTACTGCGCACGCGCATACCTAACAATGTTGAAAGCGGGTGGCAAACGGCTTCAACATCGTTCATTATTTGCGATAACAAAAAATTGTTGAATGGATGTTAAAGCTAAGTTTAAACGCTTTTAAACTCATTCAGCATCGATTCAACTTCCAATCAACATGTTTCAACGCGGTTGAGAGGGGGTTGCAAACGGTTTCGACATTTCTGTTCAACAAAATCGAAAGGATTTTAAAGCAAATTATAAAGCCGTTTGCCCGGACCTTGAGATTTTGCCTCTGTTTATCGTTTTGGGTTATATTGTGTAATGCAAATTTATGCTCGCGCCTAGTATATGCAAATTTATGTTGATTTCCTGTCGACAGATGCGAACCCGAGCGTTTGATTCCTAGCCCGTTAGTTACCCGATTGAGCCAAGGCGCCACACATACGCGCCCGAGTATAAGCTACTTGAAGCCTCTTGTTATCCTTGAACTGAATGTCAGCCGGATAAAACGATAAAGAAAAAAAGTATACATCGACCTTGTCTTACCACCAAAGCATTACTAAAGCATTACCTATATCAGTACTATGCGGATGCCGCCATCAAACGACACTAAATGTAGAAAATTTGAACAAACGTTTCAAAGAAAGTGGAGTTGCGTGAAAAGTGCGTATTAATTATGGTATGGTCGGTTTCTGCTATGCTACCTTTCACACCACTACAAAGTAGAATATTAGACGAGGAAAAGACTACAAAGTACAATATTAGACGAGGCAAAGACTTCAAAGTACAATATAAGAAGAGGCCAAGACTACAAAGTACAATATAAAACGAGGTAAAGACTACAAAGTACAACATTAGACGAGGCAAAGACTTCAAAGTACAATGTAAGAAGAGGCCAAGACTACAAAGTACAATATTAGACGAGGCAAAGAGTACAAAGTACAATATACGACGAGTATTAGACGAGGCAAAGATACAATATTAGACAGATTTCTTATCAGGGACAACATTAGACGAGGCAGAGATTACAAAGTACAATTTTAGACGAGGCAAAGACTTCAAAGTACAATATAAGAAGAGGCCAAGACTACAAAGTACAATATAAAACGAGATAAAGACTACAAAGTACAACATTAGACGAGGCAAAGACTTCAAAGTACAATGTAAGAAGAGGCCAAGACTACAAAGTACAATATTAGACGAGGCAAAGAGTACAAAGTACAATATACGACGAGTATTAGACGAGGCAAAGATACAATATTAGACAGATTTCTTATCAGGGACAACATTAGACGAGGCAGAGATTACAAAGTACAATTTTAGACGAGGCAAAGGCTACAGAGTACAATATTAGACCTCAGTAAAATCACAACGCTTATATGAGAGGCCACCTTGAAGGACATTATTAGATTAAAATTTGGTGCTGTGTGAGCGCAGCATGACAGATTCAAAATTGTTTAAATAAAAATTCTAACACCTTTTTTTTCTTAAAGGTAAAAAAACTTGCGGAACAGGTAATGAAGTAGGAAGAGATTTCAAATTTTAGGACATTTATAGAGAATTGTAAATTGCTTAATATAATGTTTGTACGACAGAAATGAGGGCGGTAACAGCCAGCCGTTCTGGTGCCATAATTATGAACTTGACTACTTGTCTCAAACAAGTTGAAGAACATTGGAGGCAACAATTGATTATGATAATAAACATAAATTTGGCTATTTGAAACGAGGTCACTTGGAATATATAGAGGATACCCAATTTATCAAACAAAGGAGCAAAATGTGCTCGATTGGCGATGGCTCGCACAGCACGCTTTTGCAGTATGAATATCCTATTTAAGCTGGACACATACGTGGAAGACCAAGAAAAGTTACAATATATAATAGTTGAATTATAGGGATAAATTAACGCGTAGTACAGAGATAGTTTAGTTTTTATTGATAGATAAAATTGGGCCCTGAATATTGTACCAACTGATTTAGAGATTTTAGGGAAGCAGGCATTGTAAAGTCTGGAGTATTCGTGGAGAAAGCCGTTATAAAATTCATTTGGGTCTTACTTGTTGAGAAAAGTGGGCCAATTTGTGTGTGAGAGAGATTCATTGAATTTCTTAATATTGCCTTCATTAAAAGAACGTCTGAAAATTTTCTTTACTCCAGTGTGTGGCGAAATTTCATCACATGAAAATACGCAAAGACGGGAAGGTGATCGGATAAGTCATTAAACACATTTATTGAGAGATGGTTGGTGAATATGTTGTCAATTAATGTCGCAGAGTAAGAAGTAAGACACGTTGAATTCGAAGTAAGAGATGCTGGAAAAAAACAGTCATTAAATTTGTCAAGGAAAGAAGCTACGTTTCGATCAATAATTCAGTCTAAGGGATAAAATATGTGAGGATAAGTTGGACCACAAGAAATACGAATGCTGAAAATTTTTATATGGGGAGTGTTGTAAAAATTTCTAAATGAAACATCCAGTAGCACTTTAATATGTACCAGGTACCCGCACACTCTAGACGCTGAGTCAGTAGAGCTAATATTTAAATGTTATTTAAAATGTATGTCAAGGCACTTGTTGAGGAGGCCTGTAGATTATTTAAGCTTTTCCTTGGGTAACTGACAATTTGCATGGCTTTATAGTTCCTGATTTAGGATGATCAGGGTCAACATGGACAATAAAAATATAGTTATTCCATAAAGAAGCAACATGTTGAAGATTAACATTCACTTAGGGCATCACTGGTGGGCAGCACGAGTAACATTTACAACATGGACTTTCATAGTAATCATTCGTTGCAATTCTCAGTTAAACTGAAAATAATGTAATAATGGGTACAATAAAGCCAGTTTTGTTGTTGTTGTTGTTGTCATAGCTGTGAACTGTGATAAATACAAACAAAACTAAGAGCTACAGTTTCAGACAAATTTCTCGGGGCACCTCTTGCTCCCTTCTCCTCAAAGTTTTGTTTCCCATTCTCAGCCGAACTGTAATACAAACAGCATTGAGAGGGAGGAGAGGCAAATGGCAATAACAAGTCAAGCGTGGCTTAAAAGAGTCCCAACGAAATATCTCTTATAATGTACGTCTAGCTGCTCAAGGCTGCCACTAATCATATAGTAGGGAGGGGACTACAAAAAAACTGTTGTCACATTATTTGGTAAAATGGTTTTAAAGTTGGCAGGACTTGGAGTTAAAATATCCAGAGAACTGCAGGCCTGGCAGCCATAACTGGCAGCGATGGGTTGTCACACTATTTATGACTCACATTAACTTGCGTGCAAGCACAAGGGAAAACCAAATGTTTTAAGATTTTGAGCACTTTGATTGAAAGGACCTAATAGTGAGCTAACGCAACTTAAATTTACAGGAATTGAGGGACAAATTACAAATCCAGTAAAGGAAATTAACGCGAGAGAGGTGCTAAAATTTCAAAATAAGGGAAACAGAATTTGTTGAGAAAACAGGAGCAGATTTTAACACCAAGTGTAAAAATCTGCAATACAAACAATGCTTGTGGAATTGTCCCTAAAAGTAACTGGCCACTTCGAGCTTTCTTTCAATCTCCATGATTAAGGCGGATCTCCACCGAGATAGAATAATGCCCCTCTTCTTTTCAGAAATATTCTTAACAATTTAACCTTATTTTGTGAAAGACTGGTCTGAAATACAGTGCATGACAAAAAGCTATTCAAGAATGTCTGGAGTATATTGAAAATTTAGGGAAAAAATAATGGAAATTAAGGTCGCGGAAATTAATGTGTCCCTTAAATAATGATGCGGAAATTAACCATTGACTCCTACATGTACACCGGCCGAAACCGGCCGCACAAGACTGCCATGCTTCAAAACATTGCAACTTTCTCAATCGCACGAATATTGCCTTAACTGTCAGTTGTGAGCACGAAATGGAATGTCCTTTAAATCTGGATATCCTTTAACGCAAGAAACGTAGCGATTTTTACCAAATATGACCTTTTGAGTTTGGACAAGAACGAAACTGTCCGTTTCTAACGTCAAAGAGAAACGACAAAAATGCCCCTTTTGCCCTCACGTTTTTTAAAGAAATCATCGTCGAAAAACCAAACTTCAACCATCATAACAAAATTCAGTCCTTGTTCTAGCTTAGAAATGACCTTTTTTGTTCATATTCTTCTCCCGAGCGTAGATACAGCCTTTTGTTCCAGTGCATTCGGGCCTTTCTGCCATTTTCAACATCTCGACCGCATCGCATGCTGGGAGATAACGAGAATTTTTGACAGCGCCCGTTCCTTCCCCCAATTCTTTCACACAGCCACTCCGACCTACCGCCAAAAATTCGTGCTTGCAGTCATCTTCAGTGCTCACAAATTCCAAAATATGCGGCGGTAGGTCGAGAAATTCATCAATTGTCGAGTCCCAAAGGTACTAAGTGTCCGACCGGCCAAATTCCCAATTCGTGGAGTAACAAGCCAAATTCGACAACAAAGTACATCACCTTGCTCGATTCTTTGAGAAAGTGGACTCTTAGCTACCGTCACGCTTAATGATGCTCATCAGGCAGCCACTAAAGATGAAAAATGGCTGTAAACGTAGTAAAAATCGCAAGCAAGCTGAACTTGGGCCATTGCTGTTGCTCCACGGATTAAAAATAGCTACGTCAGAATTACGTTTTCAGAAACCTTGAGCCTCCAGTGCCTTAGGACAGCACCACTTTTCCATGGTAGATCAAACAAAGAGTCACGAAATGCTGTGGATGGTTTATAGCTGGAAAATCACTCCGAAAAGGTAAAAACGGCTAGGAGTCAATGGGTTAAAGCTAAGAAAAATTAACATGTGTAAAATGTGAGTTAACTTCATGTTTGCACACTTGAGCCTAATTTAATTGTGATTAAATTGGAGGCTGAAAACATGAGGTTGAATTCCCCTCAATTTTTTACTGTGTAACTATGCTATATATTCAAAGTATGAGCATAAGGAATGTACAACACGATAATCTCTATACATGTATTCATTGTTAATAATGTCAATCTGTGAATTGTTATTTGAGAACAGGCATCAGTATCAGTTGTCACACTTACTAATGCACCTCTTGTCATGTGCCCAATTGTGCCTTAAGGCAAATAATTGATTAAAAACACAGCACATAAGCCAGAATTGTGATTACTACTTTTCTTAAATAACGAGTCCAGTCCCAATTCCATGCCTGGATACCAAGCTTTCTCTTTGCGATCGCATCATGATCAGTTGCCTTGAAATATTCACCAAAACCCCTCTCAATAGAAATGTGTTTCTTAAATTTGCTTTGTTTTGCTATATTATCGTGACCTTGACAACTTCGGATTCTTGTGATAAGAAAAAAAAAAAAAAACCAGCAAAAAACATTGAAAAAATGGTGACCCACAGGGTGGGCCATATGGTGCGCCATGGCTCGGACCAATTGGCCTAGCCCCGGTTTTGTACACCTGAGATTTTCCTTACAGCTGTATTTCAATTTATTTATGGACTGAGGATTCTTATGAGAGTTTTGAGCGAATCTAAATCTTCAAGACCAGCTTCATGAATCAGGTAACATTGTTACAATATTTACAATGTTCAAAATCGTTTTGGAGTATTCGTCCAGTTACTTTTAATTTAACTGTTATCAGAAATTTCTAACCAAATGCACGCTCTTAAATCACCTAATTTATCAGGATTATCGGTACATGCACAAGAAAGATACCTAAATATTTTAGCCATAATTGAATTTAAAATCCCATTTTCACTGAACTAAAACGTAAGACACAAAAAGCATCATTTTCACTGCAACCTTGATGACTAAAGAAAATCCTAAGGGTGAGTTTGAAAGAGAACAGTACTTTTGTGGTGACAGAAGCATGTCAACATTTCCAAATAAATTCTCTTATAGTTGCGAAACGGGATAAAATACAAATGAAGCTAACAGGTTGGTTAGTAAACACTCAACATGGTAGCAAAGTAGCCGGGGCTCAAAGTTAAAATATCCAGGAAATCTCCTGCTCACAAGCCCTGATGACAACTGTGTAATGCACATCTCATCAGCTTCCCCGTGGGGTCGACTCCCGGGCCAACCAGGGAGATATGTGGGGGAATACGAGGAGATGGATTAGATTCTTTGCCCTAGGGTAGGGGAAAATCTCAACATTGTTTTTTGATCAAAGATTAGGGGGTGGGGGAATTCAAAATTTTGTAAAGGATGTCTAGGGAATTTTCTGCTGAGAGGCAGTATGCACCCAGGGGACTTTGCCTTGCAAGATTCCTCAATCCCCCGGGGAAATTCCTCAATTTTACAATCCCCCTGGTTAGCCCGGGTGTCGACCCCACAAGAAGCCAATGACATGTGCATACGGATTGTTATAAAGCTTAATTTAGACGGCCTTGAGACCGAGTGCTATCATTAAAAGGCCATAATAGAGAGCTCAGATTTCTCTTCCACGATATTAAAATAAAGCGCTTGGAGCTGAGGATACGAGCGCAGCACCCTTCGATCGAAGGGACTCTGCTTCCAGGGAAAGTTTAGATACGATTGCCCTGGATCACCAATCAAATATAAAGGCAACATAACTCAAGACCTACCTCAACAAGAATTAAATGTCCATAGCCAGTTGACAAAGAGGACTAGTCAGTTTAAACAACTCTCCTCTGCCCAATAATGGCCGCCGTAAACACACAGTGTCAATCCCACAATCCCATAGCGCATGGATTGGGAAGAGTAGTCTGGACTGAACTCGCAAAATACTTGTGTTCTTTGTGGGACCTAATACCGTCGATTGCATCTACCCGTGAACGCACACGCCCAAAACATGTTTTCACTTGACGTCAAACGTCTGCGTTTCAGGTGTCAAACTTTAAAGTTTTCCCGCCCAAATGTGAAGTTTCAGCTGTATTTCTCTACTCACAGGGATATGTTTTCAATCAACAAGAAAGTAAGAAATTATCAAAAAGGCGTCCTACTTTCAATATATATCAGGGAAAGAATTTTCGCTGACTGTCCTCAGATTTCTTGACTGCGTTGAACGAGAACACCGAAGGAACTTCACATTTGGGCGGGAAAACTTTAAAAGTTGACACCTGAAACGCAGACGTTTGACATCACGTGAAAACATGTTTTGGGCGCGTGTGTTCACGGGTAGATGCAATCGACGGTATAACTAATATATAGATTTAGCCAAGCCTAAAAGCGGAGCTCCACGATTATTATTATTTTTTTTTTACTGGTTTTGAGCAACTTCGCATGGCTTTCGTTGTGCCAATATTTTCTGTTTAGAGCAGTCAACAGGAATTGACCGCGGTTCAAAAACCTCATACAAAACATGACAAAACATTAAAACGTCATAATAAAACAATACACGACGCGTAAGTTTGTTCGAAAACAAATTTAACAATCAAAAAACGATCAAACATTTTCACCCCAACCAACAAAGCGTGCACAGCCGGTAAAAAGCAACCAAATGAACCACATAACGTCGAAATTTCAGCGATAATACGCAAAAAATCGTCTTGTGTACTCACTCTGTCTAGTTTTTGGTCAAACATTGTTTGTGCGTTTAGCCACCAAACGTTATGTTTGACAAACACGATGTTGGATTAAAATGTTTGATCGTTTAGTTGGGGCTTTAATCCTTAATTTCACGAGGACTCAGTGCGAATACGTGTTAATAAGATAAGGGCAAAAGTTTCTTAACGCTTTTGAGGCACCGAGGTCGAAAAACAGTCAGCCAAGTAGAGTAAAAATTAACACGTTCGCTTGCGAGTAAAACAACGTCACAAAACAAACAAACAATTCAACTACTTCGTTGCGTCAAAAACGAGTAGAGATGGTTGTTATTTATATCCAGTCGAGAGAAAAATACAAATTTCATTCCTGAACAAAAGTAACAGCGATTCAAGATATTTAATTCACCTCACTGTCCTGTGTTGTAGAGGTTTCTACCACTTGAAAATACGTAAGCTTGTCCACTTTAGTAAAACTACACATCCGCAAAAACAGCAAACGGTTTGTCCCAAGAAAGAACTTCTTCCACAGAGTTTGAGCTACTCGTTCCTCTCATTAATGCCGATGAACTGCTTTCTTGGTGAGCTGCAACATGCCGCGGTTAAGAGACAGCAAAGCCCAGGAAGCGTTAAATCATTTTGTTTTCAAGCGCACAATCGATCCAAGTTTGACGCTTTTCCTGAGAAAAATCTTTCGGTCTTGCTCACTTGAAAATTCACCTTCCGGAGTATCCTTTAACAATTTCTTAATTTTTATACTTTTTACACGAATTAAAAGACAAACTTCGATCGAAGAACATGAAATTGTTTTGTTCTAATCACCTGTATATATTCTTTATGTATTAATAATATACATGAAAAAATTTCTCGATTCTGATTGGCTAAGAGAAATGCAGCTTTTAGGAAACACGACTATGCAGAAAAAAGGTAATTCAGTGCAAAAAAGTGGTAAACAACAGACGATTCTGATTGGTTAATTAACAAAAGGAACTGAAATTGAGCCAATCAAACGCAGCCATTGAATGGCGCAAAGTCTGAAGAGCTGCAAGCGACTCTGCGAGCGAAAACAATGGCTGGCTTTTTGAGCAGGTTTTCTTTCTTGACCGCAATAACAGCAGAAACGCTGCAAAACAGCTCTAAAAAGGAGAAACGGCTGCGAAAAGCACTGTATTTTAGCTGTCTGTTTGGAAACAGTGGTGTCCAGAGAAGGGAATTACCGACGTAATTGGAATTACGAGTCCGTTGAACACTACACTGGAGTGACGAGTCCGTTGAACACTACACTGGAGTGACGCCGAGATTAATAAACAAAAAAGGACAAACAAGGCGAAGATAACGAACTAGAAAGCCTGAAGGTAATGATTACAGCGCTTGATAGACACTTAGCAAACAAAGTAGCCTTATAGCTATAGCTTGTAATTGTTTAGCCAGTTTTTACAGCTAAAAACGCTTTAAAAACGTTGATTCACCTTTATAGCTTCGTTGCGTTGCTTCTGCAAAGTTTTGTGAGTCTTTGAAAAAATTTACTCGTGCTTATTTATTCCAAATTGCACTGAAATCATGTGATTACCTATACAAATCTTGAAATATATTGTTTTGCTCACATTGAGGAAAACAACTGAATGTGAAATTTCGAGCCGCACGGCAGAAAGCGAGCGAAAAATTAAGCCTCGTTTTGGTTAATTAATCTGGCTTGAACCTGCGATCCAATCGAAAGCCAGTACTTGGTCAGTGGTCAACTTCAGAATAACAGCTGACCTCGATGAACTCTAAACTTGAGTCCGCGATATGCTCACGTGATACTGGTCAGCGGATGCCTTGTTTTGATAGGTGTCAATTGACCATAACATGGATGTCCAATATCAAATATGTGCGGTCTATGTATGCTGTATACTAGCTTGTCAGGGCTTGTCAGAGCTTGTCAGTCGCTTGACAGCTGGAGTATGGCCGCCATTATTATTGCTATTTGCTGCGGTATGACAGTTGACAGTTGCTATGGAGTTGAGAGCATGTGCTGGCGGGATTTTGCTAAGGGGAATCAATCTACACTGGCATCGCTACAGCCTCCGGGTTCTTGTTTAATCTTTTGCAGCAGCCAGTATCCTATTTACCAGTGAAAAGTTGTTGTTTATTGTCTGATTGAGGGTATAGGGTAAACGAGCAGTTCTCAGTTGAGTGTCGTAAAACCAAAACCAAAGCAATTACTCTAGCCAATCACAACTGACCGAAACAGTGTAATGAACCAATCAGAATTCGAAGTAATTACACGTAACCGGCGCAAAGCGCGGGAAAACACGCACGTGCAAGTCGCGATTGGTTTTGGTTTTGCTTCTCATTGGTTGAGAAAGTGGCGGGAGTTGTGCTGGCCAATCACAGAGCGAAGCAATGCAAAACCAAAGCAAACGCAATTTATTTGCGAATCGAAAACCGGTCTGTGAGGATATTATTAGGGACCTTACGCAATGACGACGTCGCCTTGGTGGACGTCGTTCGTGACCCAATTTAAGTGTAATGCGCGTGCGTACATATTTTACCTAATTATTTTCCCGACGTCGCCAACACACGCCGTCGCGAAACTGGTGGGTTTCAAGTCGTCGCAGAGGAAAACATGGCAGCCGAAGGCAAACTAGGGAAGGACGCTCAAACTGCAAAGAAAAAGTGAGCTTTCCGCTGAATAAGTGCTTTTTGGGTGATTAAGGATTTCTCATATGGAGCTTCGCAAAAATTGCAGTAAGTGTTGAACAGTTTGGCAAGCTTATTAACTTAAGCTTAAGCTTATATTATTTTGTTGTTGTTGTTATTTTCATCGGTTCTCTTGGGCACCAGTATAAAACAGTACATACTAAGACAATGCAAAGTATATGACAATCGAGCAACCCCAAGTATTGAGCTTAATATTTTCATTGTTTGTTCGTTTCATCAACTTTTTGTAGTGGCGTGATGAAGTGGTCCGAGATGCACGACTTGGAATCTCTGGGACAAATGCAAAAGCGGCACGTGGAGGAAAAAGATGATTGCCAAAGACCGAAAAAGCCACGAAAAAGTGGAACCGAAACCATGATGTACCTGCAAAACAAAGAAGAAAGAGAATTCGACTTGAGGAAAGAAGAGATGCAACTAAAATGGCAAGAAATGGTATTTCAAAAAGAAATGCAGCTTGAAGCTATTCGAAAGCAAAATTCAACCTCTCAGAATCTTGAACAAATGTTTGAGCATTTTCAAACACAGCAGCTTAACTTGCAGCAGCAGCTGATGCAACAACAGCGGCAGTACCAGCAGATGCAGATGAAACAAGCACAGCAACAACAACATGATGCAGCAGCAGTCACAACTTGTATTCAATCTACTGGAGAAGATATCTAAGAACTAAGTTCCTGGCTTACGTATATTTTGAAATGTTATATGTAACCTGTTCATTGTCAAGCCCACCTTTATTCTGGGGAAGGCTTCAGTGCTTGAAAGGTGAATGTATTTTATAACTTGCAGTTGTTGTTAATCAAAGGCCAAGGTATTTCACTCTTTTGTAGGCAGACTTGTTGTTATAAGCATTTATCAGAATTTGTTTGTTTGATGTGTGTTGTAACTTTAAGTTATTGTTTACAACACCAGAAGGCAGAAAGGATTCATAAATAAAATCATGTCATTAACAGTTGCCATATCAATTCAAGTTTGTGTGTGTGTGTGTGTGTGTGTGTGTGTGTGTGTGTGTGTGTGTGTGTGGGGGGGGGGGGGGTATAAATCATCCACCCCCACCTATATCCTTCACATTCAGTTTGCAATCCTGTAGTGTACCACTTGACGAAACATGTGCACACATAGAGATGTCAAAGGGCTATGTCAACTTTTATTTCTGTAATACAGCAAGTTTGCAAAGGGTATATAATAGCTTGCATTCAGTTTAACTAAAAAAATGGCTTTTATCTCAGAACATGACGTCAGAATTTATTTTTCATTATTTATCTTTTCTCCACAGTCACATACTCTAACCTAAAGCCACACAACCACTATGACTTATACTTTGTATCTTTTGGAAATGCAGTTTAGTAAAACAAAAATTTTTTTTATCTGCTAAATAAAATGATATCAAAAGTGATGGGTGTTGCAAATACAACAACAACAATTGATTTCATTAGTAGCTTACAATATAAACAAACTCCAGAGAATGTTCAAAATATTCAAGCTTAAACTCGATGCCTCTTATTTAGCAAATGCATACTCTGCCTGGTTTCAGTACCAGCTCACAAAGCATATGTCTGACCATCTGCCTAACTCGATTAACTTGGCAAATAAATTCCATTGCATACAGTTCAGAATTAACAATATTTTTTGATGGGTTATGTGCAGATAAAAAACGATTTGCTACAGGGTTGACTATTCAAGTAAATATAAGTGAAAGAAACTATTTATTTGTGTCAATTTGCCTAGAGTAGTGAACTCTTAAATTGCAGCCTATAAGGATCAATTGGGTTAGCCTGGCTATCCTATTTACATTTTCATTATGAAAAGTAATCTTGCAGTGAGGGAGGGTCTAAGTTGAAATAACTGCCAGTGGTCGAAGAATATAAACAGGTGCGAGCATTAGTTAACAGGGCACAAACAATGTACATTTGGCCTACTGCACTTAAACCAACCTTTAAGTTCTTTTTATAATCAAGAAAACTAAAGTAATTTATAATGTCCCCAAACACCCATTCTACACTGGCGCTAACTCTACTCTTTAATGAATTAAAATCCTGCTGCATCGGAGTTAGGTGCAATCCCCTGAAGGGTGCCAGATCACCATAAACACACAATGGGTCTCCATGTGGTGAATGAGAATATAGGTGTAACTGTGGTAAAAGATCTGAATCACGAAGCATACCACTATCATGGCGTCGCCCTTCAACAGGACCAACCAGGTTTGCAATTAGGCCATTTGGAGCAACCACTGACTGAAACTTTATGCCCATTATATAGAAGCCTTTGCAAAGTCCCGGGTTTACAAACAGGTCTGACCGTACCATCTACAAAGCCCCAGTAGTTGGTGTAGGGAGCTCCAGCATTATGAATTACGTCAGCATAGTTCTGAAGACTTGCAGGAGAAAGCCAGTTCTGCTGCAAACTTGTCAGGCGGTAGCTGTGCTGGTTGTATACCAAATTCGTCATTTCTGATGTAATCATACCAAGCTGTGGAACAGGTCTTGCAAATCTTGGGCACATATCACTGTATCTAATAGGGTACGCAAATCGTTTTAACAAAATACAAAGTGCCTCAACCCCACTAACAACCAATCTATTATAGCAGATTATCTCATCAGGTAATTGCATGACTTCTTTCAGCAGATAAATATCGTTTTTCCAAAAACGAAATTCAGCTTTGCATTCTTCATCGGATAAGCAATTCAAGTCAAACGGCTCGTACTGCCAGTACGGGAAATCTGGGTTTTTCGAAGAATTCATACCGTTAAGGAGAATGAATTCTTCTTCATCTATCATGTTTTCATCAAAACTTAACAAAAGACAGTCTCTGGTATCTCGCAAGTTGGCCATCTTCGACGAGAGTCAGAAAATGAAACAAGAGCTGCGGTTGTTGACCACCAGATATTTTTTCTAAACTCCCGCCTCTGCGACCACGCATGACTGCTTGCGTAAGTACCGCCAAATACGACGCCGGCGAACAGAACGTCGACGGCTCCATTGGGCTCCCGGCGATGTCCACCAAGGCGACGTCGTCATTGCGTAAGGTCCCTATTAATTATTGGGCAACGTCGTCGTCGTCGTGCGGTGACGCCCACGAGCAATACCGCTAGCCAAGATTACCATGAGAAAAGCAGTTGTTGCTGAAAGTATATAAGTTTCACCACACCATGTTAGTTAAATGCATTTCCAGCAATTTCAGAGGACTTTAATTTAAAAATTTTCCGGGGGAGCATGCCCCCTGACCCCCCTAGTTGACTCATGCTAAACGCGTTCGAAGCGAGCCTCTATGAAACTTCGCATTTTTTGCAAACGTCAGCTCGGCAAATCTGTTTGTAAAGCAGTTTGTAATTTAATCATACATCTGCACAAAGAACCATAAACTTACTAAAGAAATCGACGTTTCGGTGTCATCCAGACTTCCTTTTTCAAGACAAAAAACTATATGAGGATAAAAAGCGTCCGCTAAATTTGCATAGTGAGCAATTTTCTTTATTGTAACTTGTTCTGTTAGGAAAAGGGTAGTAAAAGTTGCTGTTGTTGCGAATAATTCATACACATTCAGGTTACGGTGTACCTTCAGGGATGTCTCTATAATAAAAGGGTTGTAGCGGCTCCCGATTACAGCCCAGATACTAAATGCGATTTTTGTATTTCGGGAATTTTATATTTTTTTTCTGTGAAAGTCTGGAACCCAGAAGCTAAAAAATGAGTTAGGGTTTTCCTTTTTTCTATTGCGTTTAACAATTACAGAACATTTTCAAAATTTGCTCGAAAATATGCAGAGCTATCCCACGCGAATGGCTCTCTGCGAAAAAGGTTTTTGAATTGTCTTTATAACGTAAGAGAATCGTGACGTTGCATGAAATCACGTTGCCTTCCTTGTTGGGTCCATAAGTTCTCTCATGCAATGCTACGCAAATGTCCTCCTTGTGCAAACTGCCTGCGACTCCAAACAATTGTCCTCACTAGTTAAGGCTTCTCTTGACTATGTGCTCTTTCGTGTACCCGAAGAGTTCCTGCTTGGGTAAACGATTTGCCACACTGCTTGCATGTAAAAGGTTTCTCTCCACTATGGATTCTTTCATGCATACGCAAATTTCCTGGTTGGGTAAACGATTTCCCACACTGCTTGCAAGTATAAGGCTTCTCTCTATTATGAACTCTTAGATGGTCCCGCAAAGTTCCCGCTTGGGTAAATGATTTCCCACACTGCTTACATGTATAAGGTTTCTCTCCACTATGGATTCTTTCATGTACCCGCAAATTTCCTGCTTGTGTAAACGATTTCCAACACTGCTTGCAAGTATAAGGCTTCTCTCTATTATGGATTCTTTCATGCACCCGCAAATTTCCTGCCCGCGTGAACGATTTCCCACACTGCTTGCATGCATAATGCTTCTCTTCATAGTGAGTTCTTTCATATCTTTGCAAAACTTTCGCTTTGGTAAATGTCTTTTAACACTTCTCGTATGAATAAATCTCTTTAAAAGAAGCTGTTATATTAATTTCTTGTATAATTTGCGCAAGAGAAAAGGCCGAATTACCATCAGGAAATGCATCTTCCATCCTTGTCCTACAAAAACGAAACATACAAAAAACAGTTAATTACAAGCCTGCATAAAACAACAGCATTTTATGGTGCAGATTTACTAAGGAAGTAATAAAACACTAATCTCAACCCAAGCAGGCAATCCTGTAGGCAGGTTATAAGCTTTTACACTACATGAGAATTTTAACAGGACCAAAACTTCTTTTTGTTGTGAAATGTTAACCGGGTTAAATCATAGGGGTTAACCATGCCCAATTCTGCTCTAAGTCATTTCTCGTTTGCTAGAGACTCTTGAGAGTAAGGGTCATCCTCTGGAGTATCTGCGAATCCTTCTTTGGGGACTCCTTCAACCATATCCTCGAATTCCATCTCTCCTTCATAGTGAAAATTCACGATCAACACTGCCGTAGTCCATAAGCAGTTTCGAGGATTACTTCTTCAAACTCTCCTCTCATACTCAATCAATACGAACAAAACATAAAGCTTTTTGTTTTCTAGACATCACCGTTTCATGAATACGGCCCTAATAACTGAGACTGAAATAAGATCCTGTGTTGGTTAATCAAGAAAGCATGATTTGGTTAACACCCAAGTGGAGAATAGTTTAATTTGAAGTTAAAATGCAATGGAATATAATTATAAACAAAGAACTTATAACCCCTAAGGGTATCCTGAGATCCACATAAATGTAGCACTGATGTATATTCCTCCAAAGGGGATAATTGAACTATAACACTTAGGTATGTGAATATTGCTCATCTCCAGCCTGAGGTAGCCACAAGTCTAGCAGTGCTGTTTCATCCTATTTGGGACTCCTCAGCACTGCGTAAGGCATGTGGTCAAAGGAAGAATGTTGTTACTCCCACCACCTCAGTGACCAAACACATGTGCTACACATGGTGGACCTCTGGAGAAGAACGTACCAGTGGCATTAGAATATCATTAACCCACTGGCACAGGTGCCGGCCAAAACCGGCCGCACAAGACTCCCATGCTTCAAAACATTGCAACTTTCTCAATCGCACGAATATTGCCTTAACTGTCAGTTGTGAGCACGAAATGGAATGTCCTTTAAATTTGGATATCCAATAAACGCAAGAAACGTAGCGATTTTTACCAAATATGGCCTTTTGAGTTTGGACAAGAACGAAACTGGCCGTTTTTAACGTCAAAGACAAACGACGAAATGCCCCCTTTTGCCTTTATGGTTTTTAAAGAAATCGTCGTCGAAAAACCAAACTTCAACCATCATAACAAAATTCAGTCCTTGTTCTAGCTTAGAAATGACTTTTTTTTGTTCATATACTTCTCCGAGCGTAGACACAGCCTTTTGTTCCAGTGCATTCGGGCATTTCCGCCATTTTCAATATCTCGACCGCATTGTATGCTGGGAAATAACGAGAATTATTGACAGCGCCCGTTCCTTCAGCCACTCCGACCTACCGCCAAAAATTCCTGCTTGTGGTCATCTTTAGTGCTCACAAACTCCAAAATATGCGGCGGTAGGTCGAGAAATTCATCAATAGTCGAGTCCCAAAGGTACTAAGTGTCCGACCGGCCAAATTCCCAGTTCGTGGAGTAACAAGCCAAATTTGACAACAAAGTACATCATCTTGCTCGATTCTTTGAGAAAGTGGACTCTTAGCTACCGTCACGCTTAATGATGCTCATCAGGCAGCCACTAAAGATGAAAAATGGCTGTAAACTTAGCAAAAATCGCAAGCAAACCGAACTTGGGCCGTTGTTGTAGCTAGAATGACCTTTTCAGAAACCTTGAGCCTCCAGTGCCTTAGGACAGCACCTCTTTTCCATGGTAGTTTCAAATAAAGAGTCACGAAATGCTATGGATCGTTTATAGGTGGAAAATCACCGTAAAAACGGCTGGTAGTCAATGGGTTAAGTCAGAGTAAAACCTCAGTAAAACTTCAAAAATATGCTGTCCAGGAGCAGACAAAGAAGCAAAGCACTCATATCCCTAAGAGTATCCTGAGGTCCACATACTATAGCCTTGATGTTTAATTCTCCCTACAACATTCTCCCTTTGTTCACATGCCGTACACAGTGCTGACGAGTCCCAAGTCAGACCAAACAGCTTTATGGGAGAGAATCTCAGACATCAAAATTATTTTTGTTTTTAAATCCTACTTTGCCTGCAACAAATCCTACCATTTGCCTGCAAGAAACTGATAAAAATGCTCACATGTAAGCCCGACTTCCCTTTAACTTCTCATATGCATCTACGTTGCTATAATACATCATTCTGGGATTATCAGAAAATCCACAACACTTATTTACTTGGTTTGATGGAGAAATAATCAACATTAAACTACAACAAAACACTGACTGCTGCCACATCAAAACGAGCTGCTTTGTGTTTGGTTCACTTCCTCACACAAAAATACCAAATCATCCTCTGAAATGGATAAAAGGGTGGTAGCTTCCAACACAAGTGTCCATCAAAAAACAGTTTGAATACTGATGTGGATGATCATCGCAGTTGTGAGCACTACTCAAGCGGTAGTGAAAATAAAGCCTACAAAATTCAGGTTTGTACGGGAATCAAACCCACGACCTGTGCGATACCAGTGCAGCGTTCTACCATCTGAGCTGACAAGCCATCTGGGAGATGGTCATTTTGTTGGTTCGTAGAATGTATATTACCTTCACAATTACATTTGACATTTTTCCTTTCGTTTTTAATCAACCATCTATAATCTTTGTGTGAGAAAAAAACTGATCTGATTTCTACAGTGTATTGCTTGAAACTGAATAAATGAGGAAAATAGTGTACACCGTGGTCTTTTCTATTTTGCATTTTGGTAACCATGGCAATCAATTTGGATTCAGCTTTCAGTCTACAATCATGTTAATCAAACTAAAAAAAAGTTTATTTCTGTCCAACACAATGTATTGACTGTAGTTTAAGGTGTCAGGGCTCACAATGATATTACAAAGATGTTATGTATCACTGCTAGCTCAACTAGGCAGCATGCCAACAACAACAACAACAACAATAAACTTTATTAATATTTAACAATTAAAAGAAGAACATGTACAACTCGCATATAGTGTAAGCTAGTCGAGGCGAGTTGTGAAGGAAAAAAATTAATCAATTTGTAAGCTTCAAATAACAGACTATGAACAATGACAGGAATAATGTGACAGGAGTAATGTTTTTACAGACTGCACAATATACTTTTAAAATGGCAAACCATGTTTCACATGTATACAGAATTTGTATATCTTTTCATATTGTGGTACACTGGTCACCGATTGATACCAGTCAACCTTGTGATTGACTAACCGGTTTCATCACTTGAATAAGTATAAATCATCATCATCATCATCATCATCTATTGTCAGTCACTTGTCAGTTGTTTCAGGCCTAGCTTAAAAGCCCATTGTTCAACTGTTTGCTCAGTGACCTGGCCTAGAGTGCATGAATGGAAACAAGGCTGGCAGTGACCTTGTTTTGATACAGATCTCACTGGTTTTCTCATGTAAATCATGTTGTTCTTATGCTAGCTAGTCCACATTTGCATGAAAAAGACATGAGAGGTTTGTATCAAAACAAGGTGACCTCCAGCCTAGTTTCCACTCAAAGGCCAGGTCCCTGAACACACAACTGTAAATTCACCATCACCATACATGTAGCAATGTACATATACAGCCTGTATTCATAAACAATATTTTGTTTGCATTCCTATCACAATTATTTCTACTTTGAATCTTTGATGCTGTAATTTGTAGTTTTCACCACAACTTGTATGCTTATATTTAATTGTCACATTCAAACATATTTTTATGATAAGCAAATGACAATGGTCCATGTAATGTTTCATCAGAGCCATGCCTCGCCATTTATTAACTAGTGTGTGGTTCTTACCATCTTGGTTCTATACAAGTCTCTCAACTTCTGCCAGCACCTCCCCATAATTGAGAACCCAGGCCTGTCAAAATGTTTTGCAGTAGTAGGCAGCATAGCTGAAGTAATAGACAGCAACCACCAATTACCCTTCCTTGCTACAGAACTGACAGTGAAGTCCAATTGTGAAGTAAGGGGCAAATATTTGACAGTAGGGGGCAAATTTGCTGACTGCCCCGTACGAAACTAGCAGATCTGCAGCAGATCTGCAACAGATCTGTTTTGGCAAAAACAGACTAACAGCAGACTAATTTATCGTCTGCAGCGTCTGTTTTCAGTCTGTGCAGACTTAGTGCCTTGATCGTCTGCAACAATTTTGAGCTGCAGACGAGAAACAGATCAAAACAGATCTGCAGATTACCTGTTAAGTCTGTAACAAATCTGCAACATGTTGGATTCCAAAGCCCGGCTCTTGATGTTCACATGTCTTCTGCGCGACCAACTCGTTACAAATACGGTAGTTATCAATGAAACAATTTCTACGCAGTACATTTGTATGTCGAATCGGAGTGCCACAGGAAATGAATACATACAGTAGATGGATTCCTTTAGTTTGTAATTTAGCTCAGTAAAGTCCGCAGCATCGCCAGGGGTTAGTTTTCCACCCATTCAATGTCCACAGCAACGTATTATGAAACTTCATGTTTGCATGGAGTATTATTTTCATTCTCTCAGGTGACATGCACATGTTGGTTGTCTAGATAAAAGATAAGCCGAGAAGCACGCTCCACAATGTTGAGAAACCACTGAATCTTACGCGATCAAAAGCACGAGAGGTCCTTTTCATCTGCAAAAAATAGTCTTTTGGATGACGAGAAGATAGTAAATTACGATAGCGACTTGAAGCGCGGAGTTGGAACGTGAATTTCAAGTCCCTTGGGACATTTGAGACAACATGTGTGTTGTACTGTTGTTGCAATTTTGTGACCATCTCGTGTTACAACGGTGATTGAAATAACCGTTTGAACTATTGTGGCTGGTTAAAAACTAAAAGCGGGCAAATTGAAGTTGGAGTGTCTTAATTTCGGGATAAAAAGTGTGGAAATGGCTCTTGGATTTTGCCAGGACGTTATTAATATGTGACCCAAAAGGATGAAAGGACTGATTTTCTGGGCATCTTTGTTGGAGTTTATCCATGGAAGTATTTCTGGTGTATCAGTTTTTGGCGGGCGCTGGATGAATGTGATGTACGTACTCCTGTTTGCTGTAAAAGTGAATTGATTACTGCAGGAAAGTTGCAAACAGTCCTGAAAAGGATTTTGCAGGTTATTGATGTAGATTGAAATGAAGCAGACTGATCGAGACTGATATACAAGGTGAGCAACTTTCACCGCTCTGTTTGTTGTTGTAGAAGTACAAATAGCGCCACCGGCTAACGAAATTCAAACGGTGCCGTGTTTCTTTGATGTTCATTAGTTCTGTAAGTTGGCAGTGTTAGATAATTGAAGTTGATGCAATTCACTGTATTGTAATAAGTTGAAAGTTTTTCCTTGCGGTCATCAGCAAACATGAATTCAGCGTTAACTTAAGCCGTCATTTCGGAGCTGAACAAAATTAAAATTTGCCAATTGATTAATGTTGTACCGTGGTGGTAGCGTAATGTTATACTAGCTGTACTAATAAGCTTTGTTTCCCTTGTAATGGATATACTTCTGTTATGATTTTATACAAAGATGTTGGCCTCAATTTTAAAATAAATGTCGTTTGATTTGTGAAGATCATCTGCTTTTTGTCTGCTAATTGTATATGCCAAATGCCCTAATCTGCAGAACATCTGCAGATCTGTAGAACCTCTGCAGATGTTCTGCAGATGTTTTGCAGACATTCTGCAGATATTCTGCAGACATTCTGCAGATATTCTGCAGACATTCTGCAGACAATCAACAGATCTGTAGTTGATCTGTAGACTATCTGCAGATCTGCTAGCACATCTGTAGCAGATCTGCAGCAGACTATAAACAGATCTGCTGGTTTCCTACGGGCCAGCACAGTTTTACAGGGCTGGCACTGTAAAATCTTCTTTATGTTGATGGCAATGATGATTTCCATTCATCATCACTATCCTGGTTGTTTTGAATTTCAAAAGAATTTCTAAAAGAGTGAACTAAAATTACAGTAAGTCCAAAAATAGACTGAGGTGATGTAGTCAGCACTCTCTGTTTGTTCTTCATCTTTCAAAAGAGGCATATCTGACACTAACACCACTTAAGCACTCATTGTTGATACATGTAGTTTGAATACAAAACATTTAAGGATTACTCCATTTTTCCTTTACATGAACAATGATGTCACCTTCACAATCATATTTGACATTTTTCTGCACACAGACTGAACTCAAGGTTGCGTGTCTATTTAGGATACTCAAGCTTTAACTTCTTAGCCTTCGTCATAATTTAGGATGATCAGGGTTAACATGGACAATAGAAATATTGTAACATAGTTCCCAGTGTGGTGGCCTCTCTCTGATCTGATGGTTGGGTTGGTAAACGCTCAGATATATACAGCTGTATACTGCTCCAGAAAACTGTTAATCCACTGAAATTTATGGCACCTTTTCCAAATGGTTTCGCAAATAAGCCACACCCCCGATTTCAAACGACAATTTTTGGGAAAAAGGTGTGGCTTATCTGTGAGTCTTTACGATATTAGCTGTATAAGCTACTTTAAAATCCCAGGGTAAATAAAAGATATATGCATATGTATGTATGTATGCCATAAAGTAGTCAGTCATGTTGAAGATCAACATTCGTTTAGGACATTACTGGTGGAGTACACCACAAATAAAAAACTTCCACATAAACTTTCACAGATGTGAAATCTGATAAAAAAAATAAACAAAACTAAGAGCTTCAGTTTCAGACAGATTTCTTGGGACATATCTTGTCTCCCTTTTCTCAAAGTGTTGTTTCCCTGTGTCACAGAGACACACTCCAGACCTTTCTCTGTGCCCATCACATCCCCTCAAGTTTATCCCACTGCAAACATCATGTGATGCGTACAAGTTTAGTTTCTGGTCGAAGACAATCATTGATTGAAACAACTGACCCGTTGAGATAACATCATCCGATTCTCTCAGCCAGTTCAAATCAGATGAGTGTAAGCACAAGGGACACCACTTTTGTTACGATTTCGACCATGATTGAAAGGACCTTATGCACATGTCATCGGCTTCCCTGTGGGGTCGACCCCTGGGCTAAACAGGGGGATTGTCAAATCAGTAAAGCAAACTTGAGGAAATTCCCCAGGGAGTCAGGGAATCTTGCTTCCGAGAGATATTTTGTAACTTTAATTTTTTTTATCTCTTGAATAAAGTAGTGTAGTGTAGTGTAGTGTAGTGTAGTGTAGTGTAGTGTAGTGTAGTGTAGTGTAGTGTAGTGTAGTGTAGTGTAGTGTAGTGTATTGCATGACAAAGTCCCCTGGGTGAGGTGTCTCTCAGCAGAAAATCCCCCTGACATCCTTTACAAACTTGTGATTCCCCCACCCCTAATCTTTGATCGTAAAACAATGTCGTTTTTTCCCCTACTCTCTGGCAAAGACTCCCATCTATCTCTTTGTATTCCCCCACATTTCTCCCTGGTTGGCCGGGGTCCCATGGGGAAACCGATGGCATGTGCATTACAGTGAGCTTGGGCTATTTGTCTTGTTAGTCTGTTGCTGGTTTTTGTATTTCAGAGTGCACTTTCTTGTTTCTCTGTAGCAACTTTACGGGCTGCAAGTTGAGGAGAAATTTAAGCTCCGAGTTGAAGGTACGAGCACAGCCCCCTTTGATCAAAAGGACTCTGGTTGCCGGGTAAGTTTAGATACAATTGCCCTGGATGAGCTACAATCAACAGCCTGTCAAAAAGGCAATATAATCAAGGCTTACCTCAGAAAGAAGAAACTTTCAAGGATTAGTTTATATAGAGACACTTTTAGCAGCCGCACTCCTTACTCCAAGATGGCGGCAGCAACAAGTCCCAGAATCCCTTAGGGTGCGGATTCAAAAATCTTAACTCTGGACCGGAATCGCAATACATTAATTTGACAACCGTAGTAATATAATCTACCGTTGCTATGCTCTAAAACGTCATGTTTGAGCGCAGGCCCGGGTAAAAACAAGCCAACTGAGTTGGTAAGGTCAATTGGCCACCGATCCGAGAGAGATTTTCCTTATTTCCTACTTGATGTTTAAGCAAAGTACTCAGTCTTCCGAAAATAATCTACCTTTGAGCATAAAAACAACCCAATTTGCCCACAAAATGCCAAATCGAGTGTGAAAAACGGAAGACACGAATTTTAGCATTTTTGATTAAGCCTATTCTCTCAGTCATATGGAAGGTGCGCGCGAGGAGCTCAACCTAGTCATGCAAACGTGCGTCCGTATAACATGACATTCTCGTTCCCAGAGCCCACTGTACTTGTCAAGCCTGTTTACCCCATTATGAAGCACGCTAGCTCAATTAAACTAGATTTACTCAAATATCCCAGTCATTTTACCCACTGGCACACTACTTTTTGAAAGAAAGTTAAATCAGTGTGTGGTGTGGCGATAAAAAAATAAGCCTTTAAAATGTTTTATTGTTTTTTTCTGAATATCATTGATCAAGTCACTATTATTAAAACATATTCTGTGGGATTGACGAGGTAAGTCCCTATAAAATACACTGACAAATAAGCAATGTCTTACATGTTTCTAGACTGTACATTATACTAAGAAGTTATTTGCATTTTTTTTAAATTTATTTCTTTTTATTTTCTTTTCAAGAACTTGTCTTGGATCAGGCAAAAGTCTTTCTGTGATTATTTTAGTATTACTGACCCTGCCTCCCTAAAAAGAACGTGTTACGTTTACAACAGAATCAATGCAACAGGCGGTCAATAAGATGGCCGAAAAACGCTTCACCCTTCGAAAGCTCCCAGTGACTCCAACATAATACCGAAGATTATACCGGTAATTAATTAATTAATTAATTAATTGAATCTAATAGGCAAAGCCAGATGATCGTAACTAGTTGGATATGTTGGATACTCAGTGGTGTTGTCAGTGAACAAACAAGGGTATATCAAAGAAAAACAATGACAACACAAAAGTTACCTAAGAGTTCAAAATGGAGCTACCCACCTCTTCTTTTAGAAAACTGTTCTCTTTTGAGAGCGCATCTCTCTCCCTTTTTTAACTTTTTTAGTTCATTGTGTAAGGCTTTGTTTTTCCTGGGGTTTGTAAAGAAAACAATCAAGTTAAGGTACGATCAGGCTAGCACTAAATAACAAACATACTGTTGACAATTAATGATAAAATTGCGCATGTCCAACGAATGGCAACTGAGGTCAACTTACTTTTGGAGTTCGCACTGCTCCGCTTTCTCAGACTAATAAATGAAACAAAAAGGAAACAAAATAGGAGTGAAAAATTTGAGGAGTAATCATTTCAAAACTGTTTTGCATTGCAGACAACGAGACTGGTTTGTACTAAAACATGACAAGGTGAGTATGAAAAGGTCTTCTCGAGCTATTACCTGCGTGCATTAAGACATGGAAATGAATGTAATATGGTTTTCCAACTTTCAAGCTCCTTAACGAAAATACGTTCCTATATATGGTTCCGTTCAGTTTAAGTCTCCACTGAAAATGGCCCTGGCTGCATTTTGTCTGTATTAAAGTGATCATCCACTGAGTTGTTATCTTTGCTACAACTTTCCCAGCTAGCTGGCAAGTGATTTCAAAGTCATCTTTGTAATTAATAGTATTGATGATGACACTAGATACGTTCGAAACATGACAAAACTTAAGTTATCTTAAGTATTCTCCTTGGAAGCTTACGTCAATAATCTTTCCTCTTCTAATGCATTTGTTTTTCAAGGCCTTTATTTTCTCAGACAGAGCGGCTCTCTCTTGATCAGCCCGTTCATGAATCGCTTCTTTCTCCCTTTCGATTTGTTTGCATTCACTCTTCCCCAAATCAGATTGTTGAGTCAAAGACGCGTTCACTTGACTCTCTTTCTTCAACCTGCAAAAAGGATTTAGAGTTATGTCGATTATAATTTTTGTGAACGTTTAATATAAATTCCTGTGTGCACATTAAATCAACAGTCATTGTAAACTGGGGAACTTGCGCGGGATTCATTTAAGATAGTGTTAATAAAATGCACGGCAACCCCCCCCCCCCCCCAAGATTTTTGTTACTCACTTTTTTGAAACTTTTTCTAAAGCGGACTTGAAATAGGTGACCTAAGATTAGAGAGAAATATAGATAATATTATATAGATGTTACTATATCATATTACCATAATACTGTGTATTTTTTACTGGACATGGGCATCAGTGAGCATGAGCTCAATGATTCTCAATAAAACACCAGCACAATGTGACAACAACAACAACAACAACAACAAATGCAGCAACCACACTGAATGGCTTGAAATTAGAAAAAGGTAAAATTCCGTCCATCAAAGCTGTTTGAATGTCTCAAAACATTATGAATAGAGGGAACGAAGCATTTTTATATATAACGGGAACTATATTCTCCACCTCGCCCAAAATCGCAGAAGAATGTATGGAACAGAATCAGCGCCGATTTAAAAAACCCTGGGATGACTTAAATCCACTTCATAGCCAACAGACCCAACACAATGAGACCATCCTAAGTGATATTTTTGCAAGACCTTAGTCATTTAAAGTGCTTATCGATTAGAATACCAGCCAAAGGCTGATGTAACGAAGACTAAGTCGAATTGTTTTCGGAAATCCCTCAGTGTTGCAACAAACACAACAACAACTTTACACATTTCCGAGACCCTTAGCACTTTGGTATACCTGGGGATTTCACCTGCAAATTAAAGCAGTTTTAATCGAGTCTCGCCAAACCAAAACCAAGCCAGTTACTCCAGCCAATCACAACAGACCGAAACAGTGCAATGAGCCAATCAGAATACGAAGCAATTACACGTAACTGGCGCCAAGCCGGGAAAATGCGCGCGCGCAAGTCGCGATTGGTTTTGGTTTTGCTTCTCATTGGTTAAGAAAGGTGCGCGAGTTTTGCTGGCCAATCACAGAGCGAAGCAATGCAAAACCAAAGAGCTCTAAAATTACCTCGTTTTCCAGCTCATTTATGGAAACGGCCAAACGAAAAAACAAATTTCATCAATGTAGCAAACTACCAAAGAAGGAGTTACAGAAGATACTACACGTCGATTAACTAAATACAATTTACGAAGCAGTGGCTTAAATGTTGTGCAGCCTCCATATAATACTGAGCCTTGACGTGCACAACTCCTATTGTAGATGATTGCCCACATATGAATCGTTTACCAGATCTCACAAATCCTCGACCACTTGAACACAATTTCGTGCTCGACTGAATGTGAAATTCACAGGGTGCCAGTTTAAA
>JAEMWC010002116.1:0-61233 GCA_016490735.1 Pachyseris speciosa | reverse complement strand
TAATTGGAGCTAGCGTCTTCAAATAATTGACAGGCAGTTCTTATTCTCTATGTTCTAAAGCTAAACTTGTTTGTTACATATTTTACCTCTGAAGGTAGATCTGTTGAAATGAGTTTTTCGACAATTGAGTCAAAGGTGAAGGAGAAAATATCAAGTTTTGTTTGATTTTTAGCATAAGACGTTTCCTTTTAGCTTGCATTCAAAGTTAACTTTAAAAAGGCAGGAAGTTCTTATATGCCGTTTACTTTGATAAAGTTTGAATTGTGGACAATAATTGACCGTCGCACAGATTTTATTAATGATGTTTTGATAACAAGTAGTAACTAACTTTTAATATAGGGTTTGAAGTCAGCAGGCAAGTCAAAATTTTAAGGAAAAGACACACTCTTAAATTTGCAACATGTTTCGACAGAACTTTGTATCTTTGTAAATCTATCAACTGAAGATGACAGAAGTTTCTGTCGAAACATGTTTTGCAAATTTAAATGAGTGTTTTGTCGTTTTCCTTAAAATTTTTAATATAGCTTTTGAAATGAACTAAGTGAGCTACTTTGCCGCTTGGATCCTTCCAGCTCTGCTCATGGATATGCTTCTTCAAAAGGGACAATATATCAATATTTATTTATTTACATCAAGTTTTGTAGATCTATGTCAAGATTAGATAATTTACAAATATTAAGAATTTGAATACACGTAAAACAAGATTTGATTAAGCTTATACATATCCAGATCAAGATCATCATGTGAGTACATCAATTCTAATAAATATATATACACGGATTGACAATACAATATTATGTCAAAAGTTCATGCCTACTTCAAGATCTGCGTTTACATCAAGATCCATACATATGTATATCTAGATTTTTTTAAACCTGGGTTTTCACTAACTTTTGGAGTAGACAGGGATTTGTAAAAAGTTACTGGACATTCCAGTTATTGTGTTTTGGTTGATATCCTATTATTTCCATAAAAATAGCCAGGGATCTAATTCAAAATATCTGGGGAAAATCCCTCTTCCCTCTCTCTGAATGATAACTTAGTCAGGGTTATGTTTTGTCTGTTATTGTGTACAATATTTCCAGTGAAGAGGTATTCGATTGGGAACATTACAGAAAGCCTCGTCGCAATCCATTCAGTGATGACACAGACACTTTTGATCTCATTGCCGCTGATGCCACCTGGGTGAGTCAAACAGAGGTTGCAGACTTTATGAGGCAGTCTCGTGGTCTGTCAGTCAGTGATGATGATGATGATGACAAACTGGGAGAAGCCTGGGGAGGTGCACAGTACAGCATTGCTCCAGGTACTACAGTTGAGTTGATGCAATATCATGGAAGCTTCCAAAGGTGGTATGAGCATTATACTCTGGTTGTCAGTCAGTTGATCAATAATGATTATAAAGGGTATGAAACCAGTCCCTGGAGATTAGAATGACAATGGGTTGGCGGCCATGTTGGTGGACAATAACAAAAGAAGCTAACGAGAAATCTTTTGTTCATGGTACACATGGTGGTGATGATGTAACGTGTATATGTTGTGGTTCAATTTTATCCTTGGTTCAATTTTTATTTTTCTTTGTTTTTGTACTCATTATCATACATTACCATACACAAGAACAAAAGAAAATAAAATCGAACCAAGGATATTGAACTACAACATTACGCCCTATTACGACCTTTTTTTGAAATTGATCACATTGTAATTTTGTTGACTAAGATTATTGGATAGTGACATTGCTTGTGAAAGATATTGTTAAGGCTAAGAGAAGTCAAATAAGTGTGAGATACTGGGCAACAATACCTTATTCAACTGAAGAATTAACTGAACACAAACACAGGTATTTATTAAAGTCTTTATTAAATACACGCTAGGAAAATAGTAAAGATAAAGAGTAAATAGTTGGATTTGATAGAAACAATAATTAAATGATTATTATTGAATAATAATAATAATTAATAATAATGAGTATTTTTGTAAGAATAATAATAATAATTTTTTCTAACGGCATGGTATAAAGAAAGACATAACCATTTTTTTCTTGAAGGTGGTTGTATGGGCAGACTATTAACAAACATTTATCACAAACAACTTACAGTATGCCATAACCATGAATGCATGTATATCAAAATTCTCAAACCTGAGGACAGTGCAGACTTGATACCTAAGTCTCTGTACAGAAAGCACTACCACAATGATGCACTGTTATAAAATAGTTGTATTTGAATGTGTTCTGTATTTATTCCTTAATCTGGGAGTCCATGCATGCATATCTTTATTCATGAAGAAGTTCATAGAAATTATTGCAGTTGTTTGTCTCAGATTTTGTAAAATTAGAATGACTTGTACACAAAAGGGTGGGATAGGTGGGCAAAGTCCAAATCAAAAACCCTTCATGAGAGGAAATCATGTGGATATTTTGTGGTACAACAAAGCATTGTTTCCACACATCAGGTAAACCTCGTTCAGACTCTGGTGCCTCATCAGCACGGACACGTCCACAAATATCCAGCATTGAAGGTAATATGATATACTATTACTAAATATAACAAACAAAAGTGTTATATACATAGTTATTTGACTGTTTTTCATTTAAATCTTTCAAAGAAACTAGAGTAATAATTGTGTAGTGTTAGTGATGCCCCGGAAAGTACTTTTGCACTTTTGTTGTAAAACTTATTAAGGTCTCAAATCTCTCTAGCTGAGCACAGATGCTCTACTAATTGGGGAGACTAAATCAAATCAACGCTAAATCAAATCAAATCACATCAAATTTTGGTTTTGACGAGAGGGGAGAACTGGAGTACCCAGAGAAAAACCTCTTGGAGCAAAGTAAGAACCAACAAACTCAGCCCACTTATGACGCTGAGTCTGGGAATTGAACCCGGAACACATTTGATGGAAGGCGAGCGTTCTCACCTCTGCGCCAACCCTGCCCCCCCCCCCCCCAGTGAGCAACATGTTCAACAGCTGTACAGCACATGGAACCCCAAAATATGATCCCCACCAAGCCATTGAATTTTGTTCATGTTTTGTTATTAGTTGGGCTGTGGACTGATGGGATGTTCTTTACTTCCTCTCCATTCTTCACAAGGTCCTAAGACACAAGGTCCACCTAAAAGACCTCCTCAACCAACAGCATCTGTAAGAACGGTCCCTTCTGCATCAACTTCACTGCCCTCATCTTCACAAGGTCCACCTAAAAGACCTTCCCAGCCAATGGCATCTTTAAGATCAGTCCCTTCCGCATCAACTTCACCCCCATCATTCATCATCCTCCCATGTGTCAGCAGCAGCTGTGAGGAATCAGACAGCAAAAGCACCCACTACACAAGCAGCTTTACATAGTGTATCTTCCTCAATCAATGATGGTAAATAATTTGATACTGTATTGTATTTTTTGTGTGCCTTGTACTTTTTTTTTGTCGAACAAGGTATTGGAAACTAACTTTTTAAGGTTGTTCTCTATTCAATCTCACGATTCCCACAGTGATTAGCAACACACCTCAGGTCTCTGTCACAGAGTATAACAAACTTCAGGCTGAAATTCGACAGCTGAAAAAAGACCTGCAGGTAAATGAAGAGGAGAAGACATTTCACTTTTTTCTTTATACACTTTTATTAGGTTTTTTTATTCTGTGATGGCCAGTTTATTTTTCACTGATCATGTTTTGCAGGCAGAAAGAAAAGATAAAACAGCAGTGCCATCAGCACAAGAGACTGTAAAGAAAATTATTCATGGGCAGGTAGGTCAGTTTATTTCAACGTCATCTCTGGGGATCTTCCTCTGTTGACTCTGTAATATTTATCTGTTTTCTTGCATTAAGCCAGCAGCCAACTTGGCGGGTGAGGGGACTGGGAGGAGTATGAGAGGCAGGGGAGGGGAGGGCGGGAGGTGGAGTTCTAACGGGTGGGAGGTGAGTAAGAATTGTTTTGTGGGTAGGAGCAACACAAAAAAGGATGAGAACAAAAAGGTATGAGAGGTGGGAGAACAGGGTGGGTGGGAAATGGGGGATTTTCAGGGCTCAAAATTAAAAAAAATCTTAAGTCGCCTTTTGGCGACTAGCAAAGGAAATATAGTTGCCAAATGTAAAAATGTAGTCGCTAGATAGTATAAGAACAGAAAATTTGGCTAAGGCCCTGAGTCAGATCAAATTACTTTCCATTAAAATGACTTAAATATTAAAATGCGAAAGAAAACCACTGAAAGACCTCTCCTAAATGTAAATTGTCTGGTACAGGTGGTTAAGTCATATTAGAGAGCTTAAACAACGATGACGACAACTGCATTGGAAGCTTCATTTCAAAATATAAGTTCTCGTTATTCTAAATCTTTTGCGATTTTCCAACTTGCTTAACTTGTAAAATGCTGGCGAACTATCCTGGAGCTAAAATTATTAGTAAAACCAACATTGAAGTTGGGAAAAATAAAGAAGAGTTCACCGTCATACGTTCACGATCTGGACAAAACCTAAAATTTGGTCATTTCACATTGTTGTTTTGCAGAGGACGACATTAAATGTAAAAAAGCACTTGCACTTAAGAAATGAGGACGGCGACGGCAACGAAAACGTCATTTCAAAATATAACTTCTCATTATTGCAACACTTTCGCGATTATTCATATTTGTTCAACTTGTCAAATGTCGGCGAACTATCCACGAACTAAATTTTCTGTGAACGGTGTTAAAGTAAAGAAAAAGAAACAAAAATTTGCCATCATGTGCTCATGTTCTCGCCAAAACCTAAACTTTGGTCATTCCACGTCACTGTTTTGCAGAGAACGGCAAAGAAATGTACCAAAATGTAAAACGCACATGCAGAGTGATTGTTTTTACTCATTAAACCTATTGTGTCGATATTGTGTTGTGACGCTCTTGTTGATGTTCCCCGCTTCCTCGTTTCTTAAACTCCCTCGAAGGGCTAGGAGACACTTTTGGGCTTCTTTATTTATCTGTAGCACAGTGACCTGTACTTTAGCCCCACCGATAATCTATAATTTCAATAATAACTGAGGGAGCCCTTTACTGTCAGAGAAAGTTCTTGCATCCTGGTAATTTCGCGAAAGTACCAGAGTATGAAAATTACTCAAGGTTTCCTTGTTTACTAATAAATCATTCATAATTTACGGAAATCCGTGTGTGCTTTATGAAAGTACGCAGAGAGGCCGGCCGGTCCAAGGTCCAAACACCCGACGGTTTTAAAATCTAGCGATCTTTCTTTAAAATTCTGCGCCCACGATCTTTGTGCAAATTAAGCCGGTGTAATGGCATTGAAATCGTGATTTGAAGCCGATACTTGAAGGTAAACAGACATAATTTGCATGATTTTCCCACTTTTTTGCAGCAAAAGAAAAACAAGACTTCAGTAATTGTTTCTAAACTTTAATATTCAATTTCTCAGAGAAATATAGTCGCCAAAGTGGCGACTAAACCAGAACTTTTAGTCGCCAAGTAAAACGTTTTAGTCGCATTGGCGACCGTATTGGTCGCAATTTCGAGCCCTGATTTTGTTCCCCCCCCCACCCCACCCCACCCCACTACTTGGTAAGGTTTGCATTTGTTGCAGGAAGCTATTGTTTACAATTGCAGCACTTTCTCCTTGATCATTTAAAGACCCTGAGTGTTGGTCTGGCTGGAGCTTGAACCTGCGATCTCCTGCACAGTAGTCTGGTGCTCTACCAACTGAGTTAACCAGCCGGTGGCTAATATTGCTAGTTTTGACTACTTGTTATATCAGCCAAGGTCACTAAGCAATAGCAGACCCAACTGTTGTCTAAGTTTGTAGATTATTGTGTTGCAGAAAGCATATAAAATTACTTAGTGTGCTTTAATTGCCCTTACTAAAACCACCTATACCATATTCTTACTAATGTCTTTTGTATTTTTATAGCCTTACACACTTGAGGTTTACAAGTCGCTTCAAGATAAATTGTCTCTCCTGGACTACGCCATTAAGATGCATGATGGAAATGCTATCACTGCTGTAAGAACTCATATTGTGTTTACTAATACCAACAGTGTTTACATGCTGTTTCTGATTGTGGCTACAAGGGCATTTGGCTGTCGACGCTGGTTTACATCCATGTTAAAAGACGTGACATGCTAGACACACATCTTTACAAAATCATGAATAAGAACAAAGTTAACACAACTTAAAATTATCTTGATGATTTCTGATTTGGCTGCTGATCTTTAGCCAGAAGTTGCTGATTAACAAATTTCATATCTATTTTCATCCCCAAAGGAAAAGTTCAATAAGTTATTTCTTTGAAATAAGCTTATCTTTTTTCATCAATTAAGATGTAAAAGAAATCAGAAATTAGTGATAAGTACATCAGTACAACACCTGGGGACAAAAGTGGAATGAGACACTTTTACAAAACAGAAGCTTTCTAACAAAGAAGCATCCTTCCGTAATTGAAATAAAACATTTTTTTGATAGCCAACCAACTTACTTTTCAAGCAATGTTGAAACATTCTTTATCGACACTGTCACATGGTTACAGCATTGAACAGGGGAGAGGGGGATGAACTATAAGAATTGGAGAATTCATATTTGCGAAGACTATTGACTTGGATGTCACCCATTAAATCTTACAGAAATACTACGGGTAAGTAACTAAAACATAGCATTATTATATTGACCTAATTATGCATTTAAGGGAAAGGCTTCTTTTTGGGGAGTGTCTTAACTACCGGTAGTTTTAATTAATCCCTGATTGCAGCCATTCAGTGTTGTTTCAGCTATGTAGCTTCTGTCCACTGTAGTACTGAAGGCTTAAGCTTGACAACTGACCAGCTTGGGTGGCTTCAAGGCTCAAACTTAAAGCCGCGGCTACATGAGTGATTTTTCGCTCGCACCGGTGATGCGATTTTGTTGCATCGCCAGCGCACAATGAAAATCGCAAGTGTAGCCACCCTTGAACTGGCAACGCAACAGGTAAAAAATTGCAAGAAAAAAACCGTAAGAAATTGAATGAGTTTAACTTTTCGCGATTCTTTTTCTGTGATTTTTTTGAGCTGTCGCATCACCTGTGTAAGGGTGGCTACACAGGTGATTTTCACCGTGCCGGCGATGCGACAATTTTACAAACAATCGCATCACCATCGCAAGCAAAAAATCACTCGTGTAGCCGTGGCTTAAGTCATTTTTCGACATGTGAACTTAACTGAACTTACTGCTATTGAACAGTTAAAAGTTGTTGTTATCACAATGGCTGACGTTTGCGTGGATGTGACTCTTCTTGCCTCTTGACTTTTGTTGAATGAAAATCTCTCTTTAAATTTCTGAAAATGCAAAATCAAATTTAGACTGTCTTTATGTATTTCCAGGCTGTCTTGTTTCTGAAGAGAACAGTTAAACAGCGTGAGTCTTCCTTTCAGTTGAACATATTGCCAAATAAGTTAAGTTACTTAAACTGAAACTAGTATTGTTCAGTGTCGCAATCAGTAAGTAGTTGACTGTGCAAAAGCTGATTTTATAGTGGGTGACCTGTACACTCCTATCATCTTAAATATTTAATTAATACAAATTTTGTCATCCATTTCTTTTATCGTCAAAGGGTAAGTGACAGATATTTTTGGTTTCACTTTGGAGGGCCAAAATACATGTTTTGAGCAAAGGGAATGTTGATAAAAGTAATTATTTGTAAGTTCTCACTTTGTAAGTACTTTACAGAAACTACCAGTAGTGTCATTATAAATACTTGGCTATCACAGCCTAACTGGGATGCAAATGGATTGCAATTTAAAATAGCTGACCAGTTTTGTTTTTCAAGTTCATCTACTGTGTTCTAGAAAAATTGCTCAGTAAAATCTGATTTGGTTTTAAATCTCTTCTTCCCTTGAGAAATCCAGTAATATTTTCTTCTCAGTGCTCTCAGAGCAAGTTCATTTTTGAGCAAAGGTACTTTCTCCAAGACACACAAAATGCCGTTTCTTTGTATTGCAGGGGTTGTACATGATGAGTTGAGGACACGCCCTCAAGCTTTGCACCATTTGTCCAAATACCTCAGAGAGCACTACGATTACACCGAACTCACAGAGCTTTATCGGTAGGTTCTTTTCCATAGAGTTTACTGGAACAGTTCAGCCTTCATTCGAAGAAGGAATGTTGATTTGTACTTTAAAATTTAAGCCCTGCATGGTGATCTGATTCCTGGTGGAGGATGTACGTAAAACAGTAACTTATAAGCATGCTTGATGTTTTGCCATTTCATTTTTCAGGTCCCTTGGTGAATATGAAAAAGCAGCGGTAAGCTAACAAAACTGAGTTGTTGTTTGATTTTGAAAATCCACTGACGGTATTTTTTCCCCTTGTACTACAGGCTTAAATTGAGATATCTTTATTTGTAGATTTACTTAAATTTGTTTGTATTATTTGGTTGTTTGTTGGTTCTGATACACCATTTGATCCTTTTCAGATGCTGCAATTCAATCAGGCCATTAAATCAAAAGATCCTGGTGTAAGATTAACCAAACTTAAATATATTCTCAGGTGATCCATTTTATTTCAATCCAAACTTGTCTGCTGCATACTAGAGAGCGAGAGAGTCATCTTAAAATTCTTGGAGTTGCATGTAGGCACGAATTGCTGAAAGCAAGAATCCGTTAGGTGTGTAGCATGCACAAGCCTCGTGCATGTAAGGTGAACGTCTCTTGTCAGTTTCATTTTCCATTTTCTTGCTTGCTCCAGAATTTTTTAATGAAGACCGTGTGCGCATTCGTGGGATGAACCAACTTAAAACAGAGCCTCAGAAGTGTATTGTATTGTGTATCATCCTAGTTGCCGCTTTTTTCATGTTCATTAAAGGGGCGATGTCACGAGGTTTTGGTATGAATTTAACAAGCCATGGTCACAGGAGATGTTTATACAGATGGAAACTCAAAATAATGCTCCAGTTTTGTTCAAAACTATTCTACTATTGTAGCAAGTTTTTCACTTCTTGGCCTCAGCTTCTTGTTGTTCACTTCATTTATCTAACTTGCAAGAAGAACGGGTCTAACATGGATTTACTCTCGCATGAATCAATCAATCAATCAATCAATCAATCAATCAATCAACCAATTAATCAATCAACCAATTAATCAGTCAGTCAGTCAGTCAGTCAGCCAGTCAATCAATTTTGTTTTGTTTTGTTTAAGGCAATATTTTGAAGGCTATCCACAGCTAGGAGAGCAAACAAATTATCTAAAGGAATACATCGAATTACTGGAGCAGCAATTATTAATTGAGGTAAAATGTACGTTGTAACAAGTGAAAAGCACGACTTGGAGGATCTTGAGTTTACATGATAATAAAAAGAAAAGAACGTGAAACACAGACTTGCTACATGTGTCATATAAAGAGTAAGAACTCAAAGCAACCCATCTGGGATAGCTGAGTGCATGCTACAGTAGATGCTGAGGTAATTTTAAAGTGCTATGTCATGAAAGTTCAACCTCTCTTGAAATGTCCACACATTGCAGTTACAAAACATACTCATGAGTTCTTGTGGGCAACCTGAGACTCGACCACTCCCTCAAGAAGCGGACGTTCCAAGAACCCTTTCCGCTATAATTTTTCTCATTGTATGTTGGTGGACTGTTAGCAGTGGCCTCTTTCTGGATAGTCGTCAGAGCTCACGTGACAAGACTGGGGCGAGGAGAAAAAATTTTTCACCTACCTCTCTCATTACACCACTCGGTTCGTTCACTTCACTTTTCAGATTTTTTTCTCACCCGCTTGACTAAGAAAGGAACTGCTAGCGGTCTATTATGTTAGCTGTGTTAGTCACTCTCACCTCGCCCGAGAAAATGTAATTCTCTCACCCTCAGTCGCTTATAACTCTTAGAACAAAAGTGCTGAGGTTTGGTCCAAGAGCATTTGCAGTACTAGGCACGCACTTTATTTTATTCTAAAGCTGTATGGTGCATGCTGTTTACCATGGCATTTAGTGTGAAATAACTCCGGAACACTTGTTCTTCTTGTAGAGCGAGTTAGTTGTCTGCTTTCACCCCTACCGAAAAAAATCTTAATAGAACGTTGTTTATGTCGCTCTCGTTAAGTATTGTCTTTTTTGTCTTGTTTTGTCAGAATGCAGATTCCAGAGCGGAACTCGAGAGGAAAAATCAGATGATGGTGATGCATCCGAGACAGGCCTCGTTGCCGTTGAACTCTGTGATCGTCACGCTGTATTACTGCTGTCGATATCACTTTGGAGAGCCTGAGGTACTACACATCTATGATTTTGATTAGTGATCCCTGCCAGTACTGTGAGTGCGAGAGTCCTTAACTGTGTCTTAAAATATTCGAAATTTTATGATGCCGACGAACCATAACCAACCATACCACAGGAAAGAACCACTCAGTTGATTTCATTTGGACGGTCACTCTTGGGATTTCATCCGAAGGCTCAATAGTTAGAGCCACATCGCACAGCATAATAAGCAGCACCACAGGAAAATACTGCTCAGTAGCTTTCATTTGAGTGGTCACTCTTCGGTATTACATCCACATACTCAAAAGTTAGAACCACCTTGTGCAGCATAATAAACAGCACCACAGAAAAATACTGCTCAGTAGCTTTCATTTGAGTGGTCACTCTTCGGTATTACATCCACATACTCAAAAGTTAGAACCGCCTTGTACAGCATAATAAACAGCATCACAGGAAAGTACTGCTCAGTAGCTTTCATTCGAATGGTCACACTTCAGGATTTCATCCACAGGTTCAAAGTAAGAACCAAGCAAAAAGCACTACATTTGAACAATCAGAGCTCAATGTCCTCTTTTTTGAATGATCTCTCTTCAGGATGTCATTTTTTACAGTTATTGAAGTAAAAGGGAACTTAAATTGGAGTGTCTGGGTCGAATTAAGCCATATCATGGTGTGTCTCATGTTTCCACTTTGTTTTCACAGAACATTTACAGCAGTCCATTGGCTATTCGTTCGAAGTTTAAGGTATGTATAGCAAATTCGTCCCCTCGACTAGCGGTCCTTAGAGGTTTTGGGTGGTAAGGTCTCCGCGACTTTTCGCGAGGGATCGGTGCGTTGTCAGAGGGAGTCTCACGGTATGTCCGCCCCTTAAAACTAATTTTATCCATTTGCAGTTAACAGACAAGCAATTCGAATGGACAGCGTTATCTTCAAGAGCCAAAATCAAACAGTGGCGGGGTCTGGAACAAATGTTTAGGGCTAAGGTTTGTACACTAATCGGTTTTAAACTGAGGAGTTAGTGTTTCATACAGTCGGCCGGTGAGGCTCGAGGTTTTGTTGAACTTTTGATTTTTCCTTAATAACAATTTATAAAACCGAAACAATACATACATTTTTGTTCAATTTAAAGAGTTAGCATTTTGGAGAATTTTGCAAGTTTTAGAGGCCAAAAAACAAAACCAGATGCGAGCAACGGGAGTTGAGCTTGGCCATAACGAAAAGAACCCTTACGCTAGTCGCATACAAGGAAGTTCTCCTTCACAAATTTTCCACAATGTTTACGTGATGTTAGAAAAATTTATTTCGTGAACTCCAGTTTTTGAACGAAGGGAAATGTTGAGGAAAAACATTGAGAAATTTTGTCGAACAAAAACCACTTGTCAGGGAGAATTTGTTCGTGTCCAAAGAGAACTGGCATCTGCGGTGGCCTTGCCGATATAAAGCGGAAGAAAATAACGGTCAAGTGGCTAACAGGAACTACAACTTTCGTCGTGTTTGTCGGTTTACACTAAAGAGTGGAATCACCTCGCGACACATATGACATCGTGATATATATAGTTAGCTTTATTAAAATATGTTATTTGAGTTAGGTTATTTGGGATGCACGGCTGCGAGGAAGAGCACTATTGTGATTTGGATTCCGTGGGTAAATAAAGGTTTTATTATCATATTATAAAAGAGAGCTATTAAGTTATAATTATCACATTGATGGATATTTAGTTTTTGTCTTTATTGTGTCTAGGGCTGGTTAGGTTCAGTTAAAATGAAGTCTGTCATTGGATTCAGAAACGTGGTAGAGTTACTTCATCAACACGGCGCCCCTGAGGAGGTAGGAAGGTCGGGGGGGGGGGGGGGTGGGGTGGGGATGGTGGCAGCTGAGTGAGTGAGTCTAATTTGCACAGACTCCGTCGGAATTTTTCCTTCTTCGCAAACTCGAGCACTCCGCGCCGCGATGTGAACTGTTGACAGGCAGGAGCTCCTGTGACAGGTCAAAATATGTAGTGTGTGCGCACATGTTATGGCGTGACCGCTGCACAAGGACACAGATCCAGGGGCACCCATCGACAAGTTTCGGTAGATATCTGTTCGGTGGAGGGTAATTCGCCTTGCGCTTTCGGCGTCGATTAAAGAGTGCACCCGGATTTTCGTAACTAAAACGTGGCCTAAAAGATTCGAAATTGGGAAATCATAACGCCTGAGGCAGTCAAAAACGTCAGCTAACATTTTTGGAAAGAAAATAGTTCCCTAGAAAGTTTGTGGAAAGTTAATTTCGGCTTGCATTTTCTCAAAAGATTTTGTTCCCTAACATTTTCGGACAATTAAAATTTCAGCTAGGGAATCCAAACAGATGAACTTCTTCTAACTTATGAAAACATCGCTTTAAACAGACTTCAAACAACATAAGGCACTTAAAAATGGGTTTCTACAGCTTTTGGTTGATTTGGCTCGTTGGGTGCCCCTGACGGATCGAAGCTTGCGGTTACGTGGTATGCATTAACCTTCACTCTTTCTGATGTTCATTTTAAAATCTCCTTTGTAGGTTTTGAGCACGTACTTAAATTTGATAGATGACCGGAGTGAAAGACTCTCCATAGCAACAAAGATAAAATGTCACAATGTGGCGATCGAGGTGAGATTACTTCTTTACTCACTCTCACGGCTTGAGCAGCTGAAACTTGTAATTATGAAACTTCAATTGTCACGAAGCTATCAAGGTATCTTTTTGATTTGTTGATCATCTTTTTGATTCAACAGACATTAGTTGCCATGAAAGACAGACAAGGGCTCAACAGCTATAGAAGCCAGTTGAAAGGAACAGCTCCTCAGCAAGCTAAAATCACCGAATACCTGAACAATTCGGTAAGTACCTTCTATTCGTCAGAGCGATTTTTAATTAACTCATCAAAGTAAGAATAAAATGGAGTTTGCTGTTTTCGCTAATCGCCCCTTAGAACTTGCCAAATAAGTCACCAAGTCATGCAGCTCGCTCCAACCAATTAGAGACAACATACTGCGTTGCGTCGGTTAACTTTTTTCGCGTGTGGCGCGCTTAATTTCTCGAGGGCGTGGGGATGACTTTCCGCGCTCCTCGCGTGTTTGTCTTCCCTGCTGTATATATATATCATAAGAAACCTCTTCCAATCCAGACAGACAGCCTTTATTTTAGTACGATAAAAAAATAAAAGCTCAGCAGCTTGTGGGGGTCGTGCAAATAAAATCAAAAACATCTACAAATAAAAATGAACATTATACAGACTATATACATAATAGAATCGTTCATCTAAAAATTAATTGTTAGTTTATTGTTAAGACTCTGACTAAGAACTATTTACATCAAACAGTGAATATCAAATTGTTTTAAAAGGCGATATGCATGCTCTTGACATCTAGTCTTCGCGTTCTTGACATCCTAGTCTTCGCGTTAGCATGTGAACAGACTGCTTCCTAAAGGTCTTTCATTTAACTAATCTGCTTTTTTAAAACTTATTTTTAGCAACTAAAATGGAAGAACTGAAGTGGCGGGCCTCCACACTGAAAAGAGAACCAAGATGTTGCATTTCCTTCAAGAAACTTTACAGCATTTTCTAACTCAATAAGATAAAACTTTTTACACCCTTAAAAATAAAATAGCCGATGACGGCTTTATGTAATAGCCTGGTGCTTGAGTGTTTGTTCTTCCCACCTCCGCTTGTGTCGAACTTTCAGCAACCTCGTACCCAGGGTCATCGTTCCCCTTGACCAGCGGTCGGGAAACGAGCGACCCTGGAAAGATCTGATTTGAAGTCCGAAAATATCGGACATCCGGCTGAACTGCGCATGCTTAGGGTTGAGCTCCGCGTAAGAGTTTGTAAGAGTTCTGTTTTACTTCCGTTTATTAGAATTGTTTGAAAAAGCCAATCAGAATCGTCAACCTATCGGATCTTTATTTCGAGAGTCGCTCGTTTCGTCAAGCCTGCGCAGTACGTAGCGAAGACTCGAGGGACGAGAATGAACTTTCAGCCGTTTAAAATGCCCGCACATCTTGCCAAAGATTTTGGCGGAATGACGCTATTTTCCAGAGTATGGGAAATTTGACAAGAGGCGGCATCTATAGTCCAGGACAAAAGGCTTGGAGAATTTCGCATTTACACTGTTTCTAAACGCCCGCAAGAGAAAAATTAGCATGGATTAAATTAACCCCACTAACCTCCCCCACCCCCCCCCTCCCCACCCCCTCCCCTCTACCCCACAATGGGTAAACCCTAAATATTTGTTTGCTTATTTCCAACATTGTTCTGGGGGTGGGGTGAGCAACGCCAAATTCCGTTCATACGCATTAAGCGTCTTTTCTGGAAGGTTGTGTCAAATGGACACTATCGCGTAATTTGAGTCTGAACCCAAACATGTGTTTGGAACGCTTAAAAAAGTTTCAGTTTTCCTACGAAGTACTTAATATGTGCATTGAAACTAATTGCGGTTGTTTATGGCCTTGGATGATGAGGAGAAAGAAAAAGTTAGGTTAACTTTTTTCAAGTTTCGTCATTGTGTCCCGGAAAAATCGCCATGAAATAATACTACTTCCTTTTCCGTCCAAGAAATAATTATAAATCTATTTCTTCGTGTTAAACGGACCGATCGTGTAATAAGAAAAGTACTTCCTCACGATTAGATCAACTTATGACACCCTTTTATGGGAGCAGTCACATGTGACGCTTGCCCAAGGGTTTTGTGCATTGTGGTGGGAGTCCGGGTAGGAGGGCGAGATTGTTCTTGGAAGGAATTTTGTGTTCAGATTAGGTTGTGCTTGAGATAAAACATTTTGAATTAAACACTCAAACTATTGAAACATGTGGGCCTATATCACCAGGAGCTATGATTATCCGTTGATGATGAGCTGCAAAGTTTGCAATGCATTGTGGACAGTGCATCCCACACATGTACGATGACTATCCGAGATCAGATCATCTCTACGGTCTGATGACTCGTATTACGGTCTGGAAGAAATCATATGCAAGGTAAACAAATATGGTTCTTATCTATAACGTGCTGTTTCAATGATGGTAAAGCAATAATGCCACAAGATGGTAGCGTGTTCCTTCGTCTTCGTTTGTTGCTTTAATCAGCTCTTTACTCGGAATTTTTATTCTCTTTTTTTTCCTTTTCTCAACGTTGTTCTCGTTTTAATTTCAACTTTATTTTCTTATCAACATATTCCTTTTAGCAGTCTTTCATCTTTCCTTATCTCCTAGCCCGCCTAGATTAGCTTCGCTACCTGCGGGTCAGGTAATTCTGTATTTAACTAATAGCAAATCAATAAAAATCAACTCAAAATCAAACAAAAACTCTCTTTTTCCAGGATGTAGGGAGGTATTTTCGTAAGGGCATGTCATTTCATTCAACGTATTCTGTTTTGAGAGTGAGTTGAATTAGCCATGATTTTCCCGGAGGAACGCGCCCGAGTATAGGAAGTATACCTTTTCTAAGCTCCCTTGGTTCATATGGAGAGACTAACCAGTGCTCATACCCCTCTAGTTCCAACTTTGTTCGCATGGTTTGATGTTACTCTGGTTTGAAGACTGCTATGTAACTTTCAAAAAAGTCACAATTCACGACCCAACGTTTCGACACTCCTGTCTAGTCGAAACGTTGGGTTGTGAATTGTAACATTTTAAGCTACATTCGTCAAACTTCAACCATGCCCGATCGTCCACCTGGTTGCAGTGGGAACTTGAATAAACTCGCGTTCCATTCGAAGCCTGGGGGAGACTTGTCGACGACATGAGGAAACCCTGGGAACTAGTTAGTTCAAAGATGGCGGCTGCGGAGAGAAGGTGAATCGTGCTTGAATCTACGAGAAATATTGCTCCAATCAATGGTTAAGAGATTTTCTGAGGTAAAATAACATACTTTTAGTAAATGAAAATTAGGTGACTGATGTTGTTAGAGCAAATTTCTGTGGAATAGAGAAGAAAAAACAATATTAATCGAGCATATCTTATCGATGTTACATCACTTGCAAATTATTGAGCCGGCCCATTTTATACGTAAGCTTCTTAAGTTGATTTGTACATTTTTTCAAATGGGTGAGTGATAGAAAAAAGAAAACAAAACGTTGCTGTCTTGATTTAACAGGGCTGTAAGATTCTAACCAGACGGCGAAGGAAAACCTGTGCTGTAAAGAAAGACTTTGTCAGGTTTCATGATGTCCGGGGTTAGCTTGTTCGTGCATGGTTGTGGAAGGTTTGGTTTGTCGTCATTTAGACAAGGTTTTATGAAAGCATTACCTTCTCTGGCGAAAAGGACCTCACCACCCCAACTTGCAACATCAACAAACTGCAAATATAGCATGCATGTGTTATCCTTACCAATACAGCTCGAAGATTTGCGAGCGAATCTGAGTTCGCAACACCACGAGGCATGCACATTGATGCAGTTGACCAGGCAATGTAGCAAAGTGCCACTTTTCTATGCTAAGGAACGTGATCTTAATGAAGAGATCCTGGGTAAAACCACAGTACAAGATCATCTGGAGTTTTACCAGTGTAATAAAGACCATATGTCACTGCTCAACAGAATAACATTGCTTCACAGCATTGCAAAGATTGCACACAAATATGGGGAGGAAAAAGAAGTATTGCACCAAGAGAAGGAAAAAGCAAGTGGCCAAGAGAGTGCATATATAAACATCCTGGACTTTATTTTGGAAAACATTTCTTCTTGTAAGGCCCAAGGACTTGCAAATGTGATGTGGTCTTTGGGAAGAATTGGAGAGAAAACACACTCACTCGTCAGGGTCTGCGAAGAAGAAATTCTGCGTCATGATTTTGCACTCTTTCATGCAGGAGAATTAAATCAAATTTTGACTGGATGCGCTGCATTGGGCTTGAAAGACTCGCTAATATTTGAACGGACCCAGGAATCTATTTTGAAAGAGATAACCCGGATATCGATGTGTGAAACCCGCCAAATTGCTGGAATATTATTGGCTTTTTCCAGGGTGGGTTGCGGTTCTGTCGAGTTCTTTGATCATATTGAGTATGAAATTGTCCGAAGAGGTTTCAAGGCTTTTCACAATGGGCAGATTGCTCAATTTCTTTATACATTTGCCTCTCGAGGATTTCACTCTCCTGTTTTGTTTGAGAAAGCTGAAGAAGAGATTCTGCGGCGTTCAGTATTTAGAATACGAAGAAAAGAAATGGTCATGATGCTATGGTCATTTGCAACAGCAGAAAAGGGAAGTGAGGAACTCTTTACTGCTTTTGGAAAGGAAATTGTCTCCAGCAGACTAAAAGAACTTTACAATATCCGCCTTATATGGATCGTTTGGTCATTTGCAGCAAGGAAAATTGTTGATAGTGAGGTGTATAAGGCGATTGCTGCAGAGATCTACAAGCGAGGTGTGGAGAGGCTCACAAATCGTGAACTATCACTTTGCATGTATTCTTATGCATTATCAGAAATCCCTTGTCATAAATTCTTAGAGAAACTTGGGAAAGAAGTGTTGGCTCGAGACCTGGCAAGCTTTGAAGGTGATCAGTTGGGGCAGGTGGTTTGGGCTTGTGGAAAGGCCGGGTTGACAAATCCTGAACTGTACTGTAATTTGGAGGAGGTGATTTTGCAACTGAAGTTATCAGAGAATCAAGCAAGTATGATTTATGAAGGATTTTGCAATGCTGATATGGGAAGCAAAGAACTTCTTGCACACTTGGATACAATGATGCAACAGTCATAGTGACCATAATTTAAAAAGACCTTGTGGTATCATAGCAGTATTTGGTGATCAGGTTATGAATGCATGGAAATAAAAACCTCCAAACTAGGCCTGCCCCAAAAACTGATGTGGACAATCGTAATAAAATAACATTAATATGAGACTGGCTTTTGATTGAGCGTCGCAAAACCAAATCAAAAGTAATCATATCACTCTGGCATATCATAACAGTGCAAACAACACGATGAACCAATAAGGATTCAGTTTTTGCCTTCCAATCACAAAGTGTGGTGAAGAACACCAAAGCAAATTCATATTGATTTGGGCACTAAATAAACAATTTATTGAAACCACTCTATGATTATCACTTAAATTGCACCTAAACCCAAAATAATTTTCCTTTAAAAGCATTTAGTTTGAGATATTTTTATGGCCTTTAAAACTTACAATAAACTAGTGCCATTCGGTAAATTACCAAGTCAGGTGGGGCATGGGTGTATTCCTGATATGATGTTACAAACTGCTTTGCATGCATGTTTACAAAGACTTTCCGACATGCAAATCAGTTTGTGCAGACCCACACCCCTTACTAGCTTGGTTGTGTGACAGAGGATGCCTAGATTTTGTAAATTTTATAGCCTATAAGATTTGGTTTAAAATGGTGCAATACGTTTCAAACAGGTGCAAAGATTTATGTTATCAAAAAAAACTGTTTTGGGGTTATGGGCACTTTAATATTTATCAAATATTTAGCCTTGTGGGCCAGTTGTTCATTGCATGATTGCACTACTGCAGGGTTAGTGCGAACTAGGATTTCAGTTTAATTACAAGAAGAAGATAATTTTTGTTTTGGTTTTTTTTCATTACGTTGGGCATAAAATTGGCTTGTAAAAGCATATTACTAAGTGAGTTAGAAACGTGGTGATTGCCAGTATAATGAGATGTAAAACTAAAATCTACTGTTTCATTGATTTACCAATGAACATCATCAAAGCGTCATTTCATTTCTTTTTACATCCAATAAAACGGTGGTGGTTTTTGCAGTCCAACTTACTCTTGTTGCAAGGTTTGAGTGTAGCCCTTGAGAGCTGCTTTCCTTATTGCAAACCTCACCCACTTTAACAGGTCTCTGACTCCCACCGCCACTTCCCCAACCTCTCCATTTTGTTGCATGCTTGTCAGGGATTGGCAAAGTTAATAATTACCCACGGCAAAAACATGTCATCGCACTGTTTGTCATCGTTACAGTGGAACATTGTTTTATTATTTAGACTACGATTTCTTAAGGAGTAACATTTCGATAGATGATGAGAAGAGAGACTAAAGCACACAGAACTCCAGAGGTATTGAACTCTTAACTCCATGCTTGGACATCCTCCTCGGCCTCTGCTCGAATCGTTTTGCAACGTTTCTGAAGATCTTGCTTTCCTTGTTCATCAAGCAACGAAAGTTGCATTGCTCGCTTTGTTTTTCGCTTTTTCCTCTTAAAATTAACTCCCTTAGTTTTTCTCACGCCACCAGAACTAAGCGTTTTAGCTCCCGCCTGAATGGTTCGGCATTTTGTCCTTACACGAACAGTTCCAACAAATCCTGGTGCTTTTATTGACGCCCTTTTCGCTTGTTTAGCTGCTTGAATTCCTTGTCTGACAGATCTGGTAATTCCGGGAAGGGAATTGTTTCCCACATGACTTACACTTCCCTTCATTAAAGGACCAGCTATAGAACACGCGTAAGCATAGTCAACGGCAGGTCTGCAACGAGGACAACAGCGGTTCAAGTTAGGCAGTTACACTGCTTGCGAGTAAGCTGTCCCATTTGGGGTCTGGAGCGTGAAATATTTCACGGGTTCTCTATGGGTTCTCGCACGCGATCGCCGCTAACTGGTACGTAAATTGTGCAAATAAATCGCGCGCGAAACTCGCGTGAAAGGAGAGCTTCTCGTAATAGACTTTGGCCGTGCACTTACCGGGAAAAAACGCACGTTTTGCCAGCTTCAAACAAAGAAAGCCGTGATGCTCTTTTCAAAGCGCGTTACTCAAGAGAAAAGAAAATTTCCAGGTTAAAGAGCATGGCCGAGTCTTATTTTGTTAAAACAAATGAACAACGTGAAACCACGTATTTTATTACAAATACTACGAGCATTCTCAGAATACTCGATTATCATGAAACACTTCAGTAGAACAGCTAAGAAGTTGCGCCGCATTTGCAAAAGTTCCCAAACACGGAACCTGTCGAACTGCGAGAAATACAGAAAACCCGCCAGCATTTCGTTCAGAGACAGTGGCACATATGATATGAGAAACGCGCGAGCGCCACGCAACTTCCTCACTTGCAGCTCGAAGATCGCACAATTCTCGAATCTCGCATCGCCAGCCTTACTTATCCTTTAATGACTCGGATCGTGTCAATCTTTAAGATATTCTCTTTACCATACTTTTTCTCCAGGAGAAAATGTCTGGGTACGAGAAAAATAAAGAATGTATAAAGAGCTCGCTCCGTCGAGAGTCTACTACACGGGTATTCTGTCGCATGTTGCTTGGTTTTACTGAAACTTCCACAACAGATTTGCAACACTTACAATTTCTTGGCGAACACCTGCCGCTCACAACTCAGTACTTCCTGCGCCACTCCACCGGCTGATAACGAAGACTTGACGATAATTTCCCACATGTGTGAAATACACTGGCGAACCTATCCAACAAAGTGAACTTGAAATGAAGAAATGATGATTTCTTCATTTTATTTCACTTCCGCAATTCATATGATTTATTTTATATATCATTCACAAAGTGAACTTCTTAGCGCGATCCACTGATGATGTTGTAAAATGGATTTGAGGGCAGCAAAGCACTAGTGAATTTGCTTTGTGGAAGAAATACCCTTTTCCGACAAACTGGACAATTCTAAAAGCAATGGGCGTCACTCAGTGACGCAAACAGTCGGTAAACTCGTGTAAAAGGGCTACGCGACCATTTGGTTCCGTTCTAAACACAAAAATATAATTCCTTCTTCTTTTGTTTTCATTTCTAAAATCACCGAGCCGTTTTAGCGCACGAAAACCGCTCTTTGATCAGAGGTAAGTTTACCCTCTGTACCCTTCAACCCACCCTGACTGCCCTGCCGCCCCAGTCTTCCATCTTAGACTCTGCCTCCGCGGGTGTCGTGTTTCCAGTTGTGAACAACGCTATGAGAGTCTCGGCAACTAAACACGAAAATGGATTCGGTTTCCACCTCTTGTAGCTTGGTTCTTGGAAGAAGAAACACTGTAAACAACAACAGCAACGCCGCTTTATTTAAACATGGTGTACTGTGCTTTTAAGGGTTCTAACGTTCAGCGAACGCTAATTATCCGTGTGAAACGTACATGTAAGAAAACAAAATTTAAGATGCAAGTGATCAACAATAAAATACGTATCGTTCTTACAATTGGGAATATAACAAACCGGAAAAATCCGGGACTGAACTCCCCTTGTTTCTCCGACGGCCTTAGTGTCACGCACTCTCCTAGTTCTCAAAAAGTGATGTAATCTCGTCAACTTTTGCGAGCGTTTGTCCTGAACTTTTATTCGCTCACGTTAACAGTCAGGCGCTGTCCTTAAACTGTGCTCGTCGAACGCCAGGAAAGTTTGCAAAAATCATTACGAACTCAGTACGATAATTACATTAACCCTGAAAATAATAAAGGACTATTTCAAATAAAATTTAAATCGCTCAAATTCAAAGGTATAATAGGCCTTTTTACACGGATGGGAATGTTTCACATGTTTTAATGAATGTTTCTGACATCAGATTCCCTTTCTTGGTTTAAATAAGTCATGTTTGCTCTAGCGGCAAGTGTCTTCCTCTTCAATAAGGAATTTAGAGGTAAGAACTTAATGCGCTTATTCTGTCTACCTAAACCGAAATTTTCACATTACCTGATGTACTAGGAGATAAAAATATGGCCGCAACCTGTTGAAGTTCACGCGGGTGAAATCTACTTTCACGGAGTACCCTGGGGGAAGTTGAGCCAGCCTCGCTTTGAGATTTTGGCATGTGTGCCAATGAGCTCTGCGCAAAAGTTTCAAATTCTTCTTCTCTACCTACAAAGACAATCAAATAACAAACGTTTTTGTATATATCGATCATTAAATTATTATTTTAGAGAGGGATGAAAAGTTAACGAGCATTTTAATACCCATTTTATAAAACAACAAAATAATAATACACAGGTCTCACTTCTTTGAAAGGTAAACGGAAATAAAAAAAATTCTAATTGCTGTAACTAATCTACTTAAAGTGCATATCACCCCAAAATATTTTTTCACTAAAATGAACCTTTGCACCAGTTCGAAACGCGTTTCACCTTTCGTTTCTCTTTTTTACCAATTGCTAACTTTTTATAGTATTTCAAAGTTGCGAAAAATTGAGCATCGTTGTTTCACGACCGAGTCAGAAGGGGAGTGGGTCTATTCCTGGGTTGACGTCACAAACTGATTTGCATGCATGTTTACAAAGACTTGATGCGATGCAAATCAGTTTGTGACGTCAACCCAGGAATAGACCCACTCCCCTTCTGACTCGGTCGTGAAACAACGATGCTCAATTTTTCGCAACTTTGAAATACTATAAAAAGTTAGCAATTGGTAAAAAAGAGAAACGAAAGGTGAAACGCGTTTCGAAGCGGTGCAAAGGTTCATTGTAGCGAAAAAATATTTTGGGGTGATATGCACTTTAAGGGAAAATTCAAAACACTTTTTTTTTCATGTCGCTGCTAATTATACCTTGTTCCGTGGTTGATGGTGGAATTCAAGTTTCTTTTTCACGTTATTATAGTAGGCTCCATAGTGTTGATAACTTTGATCAATGCTACTTTTAAGTTTGCAGCTGTCTCCTACAAAAAGCAAGTTTAAGATAATTATATTAGACAAAGAAAAATATTGAACAAGTGGGAATCACCTGCACCACTTTTAGGGTAGCCTACGTAGCTGGCGATATTAGAGGAGCTTAAGCAACGACGATGGCAACGGCAACAAAATTATGCGAAAACGTCATTTCAAAATGTAACTATTTCGCGATTTTTCCAACTTGTTTAACTTGTATTATGTGGGCAAACTATCCTGGAGCTAAATAACTAAAAACGGCGTTGAGGTTGGGAAAAAGAAAGAAGAGTTCACCGTCATACGCTCACGTTGTCCATAAAACCTAAAATGTGGTCATTTCACGTTGTTAGGGACGACGACGACGACTTTCTGTAACTTCGCGATTCTTCCAATGTGTTAAACTTGGAAAATGCTGGCGATATGTTCAGGAGCTAAATTACTATCAACAACGTCAAAGTAAGGAAAAAGAAAAAAAAATTGCCGTCATGCGCTCACGTTCTCGCCAAGACCTAAAATTTGGTCATTTCACGTTGTTGTTTTGGAGAGGACGGCAAAGAAATGTACCAAAATGCAAAACGCACGTGCAGAGCCATTGTTTTTGCTCATTAAGCCTATTGTTTTGTGGCGTTCTCCGTTGTCGTTGTCGTCCTCGTTGCTTAAGGTCCCTGTTGTTTTGCTGAGGACGGCAAAGAAATGTACAAAAATTTAAAACGCACGTGCAGGGCGATTGTTTTTGCTCATTAAGCCTCTTGTTTTGTGACGTTCTCGCTGCCGTTCCCGTCATCGTTGCTTAAGGGGGGACTAACTTGACTACAAAATTAGCTAACATTGTTGCTATGGAAAGTTCCCAACCCTCATATCTTGGAAACCCTAACTTGCACAGGCAAGCTGTCTGGCTATGTTTTTACAATCAAAAAGTTTTACAAGATTTTCGAGTTACAACCATATTTGGTGAGTCACGTGACCAGAACGGAAAAAGGCCTAAAACTCGAGTGGCGTACACTTTTGGATATCGAAAATGGTGCCAATGGTTAACGATCGCCAAGGTGCAACACTCTACGTATCGATTTTTGGAAATTCGCGTTTTTGTGAGATTTATGACGTCATAAGGACGCAAATTCATACCATTTCGTCATTATCTTTGCATTTATGTACGTTAACAACAATTACTTACGTAGGCCTGAAAAGAAGGCTGGAATATCTCCCATTGGCAAAAAAAATCGGAACTTTACATAATTTTCTCCAAGTTTTAGGGATGAATGCATCTCCTTTCTGCCACTTACTTTGATGCCTGCCAATAACTATAGCTTGAATCCTTTCAGCTTCAATCTCCTCTAAACTTATGTCAGGCTACAACCCCTCCTTTTGGTATCTATGTAGTGGTATTAGACCTTCATTCCCGCATGCCTCATAAATTGCATTTTACACTTGCTGAGATATCCTCTTTCTCTACTTTTTTGATGCCTGTCACTCAGGCTACAGGGGCTGCATGCATAACCATCAAAAAAGGAGAACAAACTGTCAAGGTTGGAGAAACCTGTGATCACCTGCCATCTGACCTCAAGAGGGTTTCATTTCTCAGTTAATTACTTTTAATTAGAAGACTGACAACTAAATAGAATCAAGATACAATAGAGTCGTAAAGTGTGATGTCACAAATATTTGAATTTTTGAAATGAAAAAATTGGTTGAGATTTTCAGAAAGAGCAAGACTTGCCAAAAATCAGCACTCTAAAGGCAAATTGGCTCTGAGATCTTAGCACCATTATGCTCTGCTGACTCCATACAAATCCTTCTAAATTTGACTTGGTTTGTAACGTTATGAACCAAGTAAAATTTAGAAGTATTTGTATGGAGTCAGCAAAGCATAACAGTGCTAATATCTCGCTCAAAAACTGTACGAAAATGCCGATTTTTGGCAACTAGGCCTTTTTATCAAGTTCTTTCTAGATATCTGAACAAATCCCAGAATTTTACAAATATAGTTTTTGTGACGCCAATCACTTTAGGACTCTATAAGTTCTAGGAAAAACAACTATTACCCTTATGTACCCACCTTTTCCTTGTCTGTTTGGATGGTACACAAAATCAAATCTGCACCTCGCCTTGAAGATGACTTGTGATATTCTATCCATTGTTGTTTCCTCCGTCTGTAACACCACATTTGAATCAACTCTGGTTTCTCCACCTGGATTCTCTAAACCTTGAATTTCCTTCTCTAAGTTTGCTCCCAAATCGTTCTTCTTGTTGATAAAACTTGTACAAGTTGGTGTCATTGTTAGATTGTTTATAGTAAACCTTGGATCATTACCATTTTGAAGGTCTCCTTGTAGAGGTAGATGCACCAATAGCTGTCCCTTCCCTGTATTTTGGGCTAAAGTAACAAGTTCATGTTGCCCTTTGTTCGATGTTGGATTTGAATAAGATAAACCTTGTGAATTTGACCATCCACAATCTCTCTGTATCCAAGTTACGCTATCATTTTCTTTTTCTAATTGAGGTGCACATCTGTTCTGGTTATATGTAGTTTCAACAGCAAGCAAAGTATGTCTTTGTTCAGGAACCAAAAAATTACCTTGGTTAATAACTTGTGCATCAATTGGTGTGTTGCTGACAGTAAATGAAGAAGGAGGGGATGATGGCAGAGGGGGTGGCTTGGGATATTCTTCATCTGAAAATATAAAGATTAGATGTTTTATCTTTGATGGTAAAGCACAAGAGGTCTAGCGAAGGAATTGTCTAAAACTGCAGATTACACAAGTTCATCCCACAAAAATGGACAAATAAAAAAATGAAACTTGTTCCTTTGTGACCGATGTTATTAATCTCATAGTGAGGGTCCTTAGTCAATTAACAGGTTCCTGCACATCAGTACCCCCACCCCAATCAATACTGATGGCTGTGTTAGCCACCTTACAATCCACACACCTGGTAAAGGAGGTGTCCAGTGAGACTTCTTGCATTTATTCTTGAATCGACATCTGCCATATTTAATAAACAGCAAACACATCTCCCTTCCAGTAGAGTCTTGAGGGACAGGTATCCCTGATCTGGTGAGTTTCACACTGGTGAACTTAAATGCAACATACAAAAATTACATATTAGGCAACAGCTATGCTTGTTACTCTGCTGTTGCTCTGTGGACTCTGCTAAATTTAGGGTTTTCTCATCACACAGCATGATGGTAAATAGTCTCCTTTACAGCCATTTTTTTACAACACTCCCCCAAAAAATGGCTGCGAAGGAGGCTAGGTAGCAAAAGCGGTTAATCGTTGATTAGCATGTCAATTTATGGGAGGCATTTAAGGTGTTTGGTGTCTACTGTCTTTTATATCAGTTCCAGGGGAGCAGGGTTGGCACAGTGGTGAGAGCGCTTGCCTTCCACCAATGTGTCCTGGGTTCCATTCCCGGGCTCAGTATCATAAGTGGGCTGAGTTTGTTGGTTCTCTACTCTGCCCCAAGAGGTTTTTCTCCAGGTACTCTGGTTTTCCCCTCCCCCGAAAAACCAGCATTTGATTTGATTTGATTCCACTTTATTTAGAGTTTATAAGAAAAAGCACTTCTGGTGAACTTTCACAAGACCTGTGAACAGCCCAAAACATCGTACATCGACCACATCAGCATGGAAAATATTTTTATGTCTCCTCTCTAAGGGGGAGAAGAAATGCATTCTCCAGACTCTATTTCTGAGCGGCTTGGATTTACAGTGCTGCAAAGTGACTCACTTACCTGTTGTGTGAAGCAAAAATGTAATTTCTGACTAGCTTCTCGGCAATGAGCACTTCCAAACACAACAAAAACAATCACGGCTGGCGTATTACAGCCCAACAGCATCGATTACACTTTTTGCAACAGAATAGCTTTGGTAAATACGGCTTTTACCGAAACTTGTCGGCAAAACAGCTAAAACGGCAAAAACATCTTTCCTTTTCAAGAAGAGCGAGTATGGCTTGTTCCTCAGTGTTCCATTTTTAATTTCAATCATATATTATTGTACTTGCATGGTAAAGTGCGAAACAGCAGCCATTGTGGTTATTAAGTAAACAACACTTCGAGTAAGCCCTCGAAGTGTTGCTGATAAGCATTGATGAATGTTGGTGACATTTACGTGTCATCGCTTCATAGACTGACCAATCAAAACACTCCGTCACCAGAGTTCCGGGATTCCAAAATACTGTATGAAACTGTTGTAGTCTCTATTTCTGCGTTGCTATCTCTATTACTGGCACCCACAAAACTACCAGCTTGTGGATTCACCACTTGCATATCACGTTCATTCCACAGATTTTAGAGCAAAAGAGAGACTGCTCACAGTCTAGTGGAGCATCTGTGCTCGGTTAGAAAGATTTGAGATTTAAATAAAGTGACTATTATTATTGTTCATAATATTTGCTAGAATTTTAGAAAAATCACTAATATTTACAAGGCTAAGCCATCTTTTAAAATCTTAGTCAATATTAGTCATTATTATATCTCTCACTTAGTACGCGCGCTGTGATTGATCAATTTTGCGGGACGTATTCTATAGTACGGCCCACTTGACTTCAACTAGTTTTCTTTCCCGCGTGCTGGATTAACCTTAGAGATATAATAAAAATCTTACTAACCTTGTTTTCTCGGACCGTACTGTAAGTTATGGATCCTTGTTTTTTCCCATTAATTTATGACCTGTGCACTTTACGCTTGGGCCATAAATCAACAGTAAAAAACTTGGTCCGTAATTTACAGTATGGACCTCAAACTCAGTTAGTAAGAGGTTTTTATTATTATTATTATTATTATTATTATTATTATTATTATTATTATTATTATTACAAAAAGTGGAACTATAATTTACGGCTGATTAAGTTACCCTTGTTCAAAGTTGGGAGTTGGGGCCTTGAGGTTATGGGTGACCTTGAACATTTAGATTCATTTTACCCACAAAACTACAACTGTACAAGTAATACATGCCTCACAGCTACGCAAACAGAAAGCATCAGTCTAGTGTTTTTTTTTCTTTTCACTCTTGGTTATCAAGCTGACTGCTTTCCCAAAATGGCTGCCATCTTGACTGTATGAGTTTAAAGATAGAGACCAAGAATTTATTTATGAAGACTTTTCGTGAAAACTATGAAAGACTTAGTAAACTTTATACAGCTCAAAATCATGTCTAAAATTAAACATTTAAGGTAGTAACACATTCCCAGTACATCAATAGCTCAGTCAGGTCATTTTCTTACTTGCACAAAAACCTATATTAAACAATTGGTTTCACTTACCATTCAAAACATCGCATAACAGCAAAACAAGTCTGGAAACTCAGCTTTTTCTGCAGGGTGCTGTAGCTTTGATCAAAGTCGCCAGGCGTTACCAGGAACTCGGAGAGACCTGGTAATAGTATATTTTGCTATGCTAACATGACGTTCTCCGCGATGTGCGTTTTCCTCCGCGTTTTCCTCAAGACTGCGAACTTCATAGAAGTTCCTTTGCCGTTGGAGTTCTTGTAGTATTTTCATTTTGTTTATTGGTGTCTGGTAGTCATTTTTACGCTGAGGGTGAAAGAGTTCTTTTGAAACGAATGTTTGTCAATGTTTGTCAGCGCTGGCTACCGGTGTTCAATCTTCGGTCTACCTTCGGTATCCTTCGGCAATACTCGGAATTCGGTGTGCAGGAATTCGATAGGCTGATAGTAGAGAGAAGATGTCATGTGATCTCGAGTGCAAGCAATCTAAATGTCTTCCATTTTTGAGAGGGGATTATCATCTAGATAGCGGTTTTTTTCGGACAAGTTCAGGCTTAATTTTTGCTTCATAAGAAAGCAGAACCAATATTCAACAGTGACCATTGCAAAAGAACCCCTTTCGCTTCCGTGGAACAAATTACGCAAAGATCAAATGACGGTTTCTTTGGCGCGCTCGGTGTTTCCCTTGCAGCGATCGATTGTCGCGTGCTAAATTGTAATGGCGGCTTGCATGGAGTAGAGAGTTGTCCTCAGTAGTTTGAGATGGAAAACAGCAATGGTGGAAAAGTCCCCGTGTCTTCGCAAAGCCAAGACAATGAATCAGGGACGAAGTACACAATTCCGGGCATTTTACACTTTATTCAACATGAATGGGCCAGATTCGAAATGGACCGCGCTCACTGGGATGTCGAAAAAGCCGAATTGCAGGTATGATATCTTACTCACAAACTTTTCCGAAGCCTTTGATCGTGAATCAAGCGCGTTATACGTCTAAACATCTCTCCTTTCTCTTTTCACTTTGTCTTTCCTGTTTTTCCTGGTAGAAATTATTTCAAAGCTTCGTATATTTCTGGAGTAAATAACCTCACGAAGCTTCGAAGTTCCCCCTATCTGTGGAGTGTTTTGATGCAATGTGAGGTTACTTCCGAAGTATTATCTCAACTATCTGTCGGAGAAGTCGAATTGGAGAGTCTTTATTTTGACGCAAGCGTAAAAAAATTCTGTATTTATTTATACTGCGTTGAAAATTAGCTTTGTTCACATGAAAGACAAGTTCAACGAGCCATAAATTTATGTATTCATTTTACTCCAATGTCGACTGATCGATCTGCGTCGAAATTTGAAGATATTGGTACTTAACCGTTTTTGAAATAAATAGCATTTGGTAGTGTTTTAGTTGAATACAAACCCCGTTTTCGTTGTGTCGACAAAAATTTCGTATATAATGATTGTTTTCTACCAAACTATATGGTGCTTTTATGTTTAATTTACCAGCGGCGAACTCGAATGGCGTGTTCATTGCCTAATTTTTTTCTCTAAAATTTTCTAGCGACTTGAAATCTGCAAGCTGAGAATTCCTTTTATAGAGCAAACTTGTGCCAAACGTATCAAAATAGACTTTAAAGCTAGCCATTCAAGCATTTACATTCTCTAGATATTTACGAATGCAAATTTGGTTTTATGGTTATGGCAAGTCGATGAAGACGTGATGTCACAACTTGAGCAAAACACCAAATTATAATTTTGTGAATGACTGTCTGAGCCCTGTATCTGAGTGATGTTTCACTCTCCTCTCCCTGTTAAACACTGTTAGCTGGTTCCTTGTTTACAAAGTAAACTCTACTAAGCACCATACATTTAAAGGCTTAGTGGCGAATAATGAGTTATGCACATACTGACTTTAATTGTGTGAAAATGTTATAAATAATTCAATATGATCAGTGGCTTTAACTTTTGCTCAGACATTCTAGAATTGACTATCTGTCAGGAGTAATCTGAACACCTGGTCACTTTTATCTGAGTGATTGTTTGCCAGTATAAGATGTGTGTAATATAATTTGTTTAAGTTCGTCTTTGTGAGAAAATGTATATGATATTCCTAGAAGCACTTTTGTAATTGCTTAAAGTAAAAACATATTTAGGGTGATGGAAATTTTCTATATTGACCTATATTGAGCTAGATGCAAATATAAAGAGTAATTAGTCATGTTGAAAGATTCAGCGGCCAATTAATCATAATTGGTTATCCCTGTTTACCAAACTGTTTGTATTTTCCACAAAACTTGTGGGAAGTTTTAATAATACCCAGCTTTGTAAAGTGATACCATTTGATTATTAATAACATACTTTTCCCCAGGCATCTAGACAATTAATTTTATTAATCAATGTAAGATCTATTGACTCCTGATCGAAAAGAGTAAATTTAAGTATCTTAAGGTATGCTAGTCTCAAATAGCGCCTGTAATATGTTTAAGAAAATGTACAAAGTGGAGTTTAAGTTTGTCTAGGCAGGGCTGTCACAAGTAGCTGGCAGCCAATGAAAATGGCCACTAACTTTTTGTTCTTGGCAGGCTACTCTTCTGGGATATTCCTCTGATTCTTTAGTCCTGGTTTAGTTTAAGATTGCAAAATACCCGCCTACAGTACTTCAACAATAAAGCCACCTGTTTTAAATGAACTGAAATTTAATTGAAAGAAGATGTAATAACCAACCCATGTCAAATTGTAGGTGGTTGTTTTATTTTGCTTGGATTTGTCCAGATTTTTGCACGTGAACTGCAATTTGATTGAAAGAAGATGTAATGTGTGCAAACCACTCTCGTGGAAGGTTGGTTTCTTTGTGTACACAAGGAAAAACGCATTTTTTTGCATACAGTTATACATTATGTCTCGAAAATGAAAAAAAATCTGTGACCAGACAATGTTTTTCAATCAAATTGCTGTTCACATGCAGAAATTTGGACAAATCCAAGCAAAATCAAAAAATGACCTAAAATTCAACACTGGTCGGTTATGCTCTCAGCCCTTCATTTGTCTTCTGTTGAAATATGCACCAAATAGACTAGACTAGCAAGTATAAAAAGTAAATGGCATCAAATATGGAAAAGCTGGTGTAACTGAGTCATGCCAGAATAGCTGGAATCCCTGGCTAAGGTTTGCATAACGTTTCTAATTAGAAAATTATAGGCTACCTTGCTTTTTGAACCTATGTTCTACTCCTAACTGAATACCTCTGACCAGGAGGACATTTTCAGCATTCTGTCTAATAAAAATGGGCTATGCAATAATTATTGTCTTTTCACGCTTTAGTGTCTGATGTGCTAGTGAACTTGCTAAGCATGTGAGCATTCAAATAATGCCTTAACATATAACTGGATTGTGCCTTTTCACATTATAATGTTGGAGATTGTTGTCCTTGTTGTGTTCATCCAATGTGTTGTTTAAATTTCCAGGCTCGTATAGCTTTTTTGCAAGGAGAAAGGAAGGGTCAGGAGAATCTCAAACATGATTTGATCAGAAGAATTAAGATGCTGGAGTATGCTCTTAAACAGGAAAGGTAATAATAATATTATTATTAACTTTTTAAATGTAATTCAGTGACATGACAGGGCTTTCTTTATTTAGTACAGTCAACTCTCTGGTAAGCATGCACCCTCGGGAATTGGAAAAAGTGTCTGTTAGTAGAGCTGTCCACTTACAAGAATTATTCCCATAAGTGGTCAGCAAAGAAGAAATAGGGTGGATGTCCACTTACGGGAACAAACAAAGGGAAATCCATCATAACAGGTCAACAGCGAAGTTGGGTGTGGCCTGGAAATTCCTTGTCAATACTTTTTTATGGTGGTGTTGAAACATTGTTACTGTGGCTCAAGTCCAAGCTCAAGACCGGTTAGTTCAGTGGTAGAGCACTGGACTGCTGTGGGAGAGGTTGCCGGGTTCAAACCCTGGCCAGACCAACACTCAGGGTCTTAAATATAATTGAGGAGAAATTGCTGCCTTTGTAATGACATCTACAAATGGTTAGACTTTCTAGTCTTCTCAGATAAGGACGATAAACCGTAGGCCCCGTCTCACAGTACTTTCACTTAATCTGACTTTGTAGGACGTAAAACATTCACTAGGGACTTATCAAAACTCTGGCTGTGACCACCCGTAGTGTCTGTCTTAATCCGATATTCACATTACGGGGGCACTCATTGTTTCTTCAGTAATTGTAAACTGTACAAGCAGTCTGGTAAAATTCCCCCGGCCAGTTTTGTAAATTGTCCCTGAAAAGACTTGACTGGGAGAGGATAAATATGTATCTGTATCTGTATCTGTATTATCTGGAATACAGTGTTTGGTACAGTCAGGGATTGAAAACGGAAACAATGACGAATGTGGCCGTAACGTGACAGTGCAAATGTTAGGTCATTGCAAGAGTCAATAAGTTATTATACATGGGGTGTCGGCTTATGTGGGAGTGTAAACAAAAGAAAATTCCAGTTTTCCTTTTCAAAATTGTCTGCTTCTGCTTATGAGAGGGTGTCCGCTTACAGGAATGTGTAAATACAGAGTTTGACTGGGAGGCAAAACGTGGAATTGAAAAAAAGTGTCTGTAAGTAGAGCTGTCCGCTTATGAGAGTGTCCCTCAGCAGAGAGTTGACTGTAGCTGACAGTATATATGTAACTAGTTAAAAAGAGACTGAAAAAGATAAAAAATTGGTAAAACATTTTGGGCTTGACCTTGCGTACAGCCATGGTAACTAGCCCTGTACTGTTTGACAGTGACTTACAAGACAACATGCACAAGTGGGAGATGCACTATTGCTTTTAACCAGCAACTTATCTGACTGCTTCTCCACCACTCATTGATAGTGTTGCCTGTTGTAATTGAGTTTCAACAAAAATACAATATTGACCAATAGAGTGCAAACTGCAGCAATTTACACATTTAGACATGGTTTGATGCTACTCTGGTTTGAAGAACTTTTGATCACCTGTATCACTGGACTGAGATAATTAGCCACTTTTGAAATGAGTAAGGGCCTGGGAATGATGTTTTAAAATTTATTGTTGGAAAAATTGTTTCAACTGCGTGAAAGAGCATCTCAAAAATGGTCACCTAACCAACTTTGACACTGTTCAGTTGAATTGGAGCTGAAAAAAATGTGTTTGAAAATTGTGAAAAATAGAGACCTTGTATGGTTTAGAAGGACACAAGTTTTGAAATAGAGACATTTGTATGAGATTTTTTTAAGTTTCAAATGCATGTTATCTGGCAGCTTTCTGACCAAACATGTTCAAACTTGCAGAAACTGCTTATTTTGAGATACCCTTTCATGTGAGAATCAATTTAGAGACTTTGTATGGTTTAGAGGCATGCTCTTTTCGAAATAGAGACATTTGTATAAACTTTTTTCAGTTTCAAATGCATGTTATCTGGCGGCTTTTTGACCAAACATGCTCAAACTTGCTGAAACTGCTTATTTTGAGATACCCTTTCATGTGAGAATTGATTTAGTTCAATTTCATTGATTTTCAATGAAGTTTGGATTTGTTCCCAGGCCCTTACTCGTTTCAAAAGTGGCTAATTGGGTAATTAGTATGTTAGAACAATAGAAAAACGCTTTCAATTTCTTTTGAGTTGAGGAATTGAGATATTTGGGTATTTATATTTTTAGCGCAAATATCAAGTTTTACAGAAGTAATTTTCAACATCCCCAGTTTGACAAACAAAGTAAAATGGAAATTTCATTACATCTTAACGGAAGTGCTGGCTTTTGTTCCACAGAGCAAAATACCATAGATTAAAATATGGCACAGATGTGTCGCCAGAGAAAGTAAACAAAGACGAAGAACCTGTCAACCAAGAACCTCATAATGATAGCACTACAAATAATACAAAACCTGGAGTTAACTGGAGGCAGGGTCGACAACTCTTGAGACAGTAAGTACAGGCACAGCCACTTTTTACTTTTCACTTTGGCGACTGAAGGTACTGTAGCTGGTGAAACAGAATCCAGGGCAGGAAACTTGGGTTGTCCGATCGTCCGGGATGGGCAACTTATCATTCAGACAAGGAAAATATGATCCTAGTTGTCCGATTGGCCGACCAATGTTTCGAGGTCTGAGGTAAAAAAAAAAGGCAGTAAACCTTTTTTTACTGGACCGTCTTTCACTATATTATAAATCATTATTTCTTTATTTGATAACTTTGCTGTGCTAAAAAAAACTAGCTCATACAAAAAAGTAAAAATAAAATATCATTTTGTATACTTTGTGTTGATTTCGTTACACGTCAGGTGCCCCCAATAATTTCCATGCGAGTCCCGCTGTATTGCAGACACATGCACATGATATCACACATGCTTGTCAGTCATCTTTTCTATCGCTTGTCGGTTAAGAGCAGAACATATTCTCGACAATGTCTCAGTCCACATTAAATTTTTGAGGAGGGGCACTGGAAACACTTGACACTACCAATGCTGATGTTCCTTCCAAAAAAAAAAAACGAAGACAACAAGAAAAGATACGAAAAAAGCAAGTCTGAAAATCTCAGCCAGCTTGGCTGAAAGAGTTCAAGTGGGTAACTTGTTACGAAGAAGAAACAAACAAAATGAACTGCTTGACTTGTCAGAAATATCTAGAATTAGCAGGAAAGAAGGAAAAGAATTTTTCATACCCTGTATTGTTAGTGTTAGTTTTTTTGGACAGGTAGTTTTGTGGTACGGAAAAAGTAAAATGCACATTGCACTTGTCTGAAGGGACGAGTGAATTGAAAAGAAAGTTTCTTGCCCTAGAATCCTTTCTGGATTATTTGTGTTAAAATTAACATGTGTTTGATAGGCACAGTTACACTGGTGGGGCTAATTTTAAATCTTTGCTCAGGTATCTTCAGGAAGTTGGCTACACAGACACCATTCTGGATGTGCGCTCCTCACGAGTCAGATCTATTCTTGGCCTCTCGGTAGCCGATTCCACTCCTGATCACTCGCAACCAAATGGAATTCCAGCCAAAGGTCGTGGGCAGGAGTTTGCTGTTATCGAAGAGCACGTACGGTCACCCAAGAGGATTGTGTCTGCTGGTGGCAGGAAGCTTGCTGAAGAAGAAGCTGATGGTATCCTCTTGACACAACCTGGGAAAAGGTGAGATGCATACATCAGGGTTTGTACAGGTCCTGAAAATCCTGGAAAGTGCTTGAAATTTAGTCCAGCATTTCCTAGGACTGGAAACTCCTTGGAAATTAATGGTAAAATCCTGGAAAATCCTGGAAATCTATAAACTGAAGTGATAAAGCTTTCTTCAAAAACATTTAAGAGTAGCCAGATGGGTGTCTTGCATATCAATTAATCTATCTGCTCACCACTGACAAATCACGATATTTTTCTCCACCTCATCTCATAATATTGTTAATTATTTTTAAGGTTTTATTCATTAGTTTATTTTGCAACAGGGTACCTGTTAGGCCAGTCGTTAATTCCGGAGGTCCTCCACCAGATGATGACCTTGAAACAGAAGCTGCAGTGCTTGCAAGATTTGATTTCCTCCAGAATGACGTAGAAGATGAGGAAGATAATGACGATGAGTTGGACGATGGTGGGAGTGCAGATGATGAATCAGAGGATCGTGACGACTTGAGGCTTGGGCGGAGACTTGGCAAGAGGGCCAAGCCAGGTAAACTAGATATCCAAGAAAACTGTATAAACAGTTTGTAACAAAAAGCACTTCTACAGAGAATAGATCTACAATCAAAATAGAAGTGACTACGACTGTAATGTATATCCCTTTTTTACAGATGTAAGTAAAGATGCAGTTGAGGAGATGTTAACTGCGGATGATGAAACGGCGGATGCCCTGGCTGAGTTTGATTTTGTGATGGGCGAAGATTCAGGCTCAGAAACAGATGTGACAGTGATTGAGGTGGAAAGAAATGAAGATGTTTAGAAGAAATGGATATTCACATGCCAGAGGAGGAGCCTACAACACAGCGTTAGTTCTGTGATTCTTTTTCTTGAATGTGTGGGGGTTTTTATAACTTATAGTGTGAGTCGTCATTAAATGTGTCCTCCCAGTAAAACCAATTATTGCACAATAATAGTTTGCAGGACAACATAAGTACGTGTACAGTGCTCCAGATGAGGGGAGGGGGGGCGGGGGGGGGGAGGGGTGGGGACTCTGAGGGCTCTGAGGTAAAGAACCCTACAAGGTCAGCTATATGACCTGACATAATCAAGAGAAGATTTGTAATGGTTTGGTGGAATCAGTGGGAATTTGACCGTTGGAATTCCTTGTTGACACCCTGCCTTAAAAACTTATCTGGAACCCTGCATGTAGGTGTTACTTAAGTTATGTGGGCTCACTATAAAAACAGTTATTGCGTTTCTTGTTTAATTTTGTGATTTTGTTCTCCTTTAGAAGATGGCGGAGAATCCAGTGTCCAGGTTTGTGATTTTTTAATGCTATAAATGCTATTTCTTTGATTTTCCAGCTTGACATTATAAATTATGGAAGCACAAAATGTAAAATGTATAATTATTTTGACACCTGATTTATAGAGTTGAACTTAATTTGGATTTTGTAATTTCACTGAAAGTGTTGATGTAATATATCAAGAGTATTTCCTCAGATATCCGAACACCGAGCAGTGAGTTGAAAAAATAAGGTTTGAGTGTTTGATATGGATTCTCAAACTATTAATAATTCATGGCAAAATTCAAAGGAAAAGTTCACCCAATTTTACAATAATTAGGATCACACATCACGGTAGTGATTTCCTTGGTTTTCTCTAAATGAATTATTACTGAATTTGAGAATGCTGAAAACTTTTAAGTTTTGAGAGCCATACCACCTAGAATTTCTAGTGACTTAGTTTGGGATTGGTGTACATCCATAACCACACAATATTGGTCACACTTTGCATGACTAGTTGTATTGAGCTTCAAAGCCGGGCTGCAGTAGTCAGGTCATTTTACTACAATTAGCTACAGTTTTTAGATTAGAAGTGCACGGCTCTCGTGGAAAGCAGGGTTTTATATTATATATTTTTATATTAGTAAATAAATAAAAAGTAGTAATATATAATTAGTTGTAATTTTAAATTTAAAATTTTAATTAATCATAGATATGCCTGACGAGACAACCGTGGATAAATAAAGTATTCTGTTCTGTTCTGTTCTATTGGACATTGTCTCCAATTGACAAACTGTTGTGTGCATTGTATAAGAGTTGTCACCCAACTTGATTTATTTTTTCATACACCTGTGTGCGCAGTCATTATTATGTCTGATCAGTGTTTATATTACCATGCTGTAGAATGAGTGGGGAGTGGATTCAGCATATCTGACGAAGCTAAAGGAGCAGTACAAGAAGGAGAAGAAAACCAAAAAGAGCCAAAAGAGTAAGCAAAACTTTGAAAGCTGAAGTTGAAGTTTAAGTGTCTATAATTATTGTCTTCTGTTTTTTGGTGGTTCTGATATGGACATAAGGAGTAGATAGCTTTTCAAAAAAAATTTTTTTTTCGAATTCCGCCGTGTTGTGCCCTGAAATCGTCGTTCAGATTTCCCACTTGAGCCACGCCCATCAAACTTGACCAAGCTAGTAAGGGGCATGGGTATATTCCTGATTTGACATCACAAACTGCTTTGCATGCATGTTTACAAAGACTTAATGAGGTGCAAATCAGTTTGTGACTTCAAATTAGGAATAGACCCACACCCCTTACTAGCTCGGTCAAGTTTGATGGGCGTGGCTCAAGCGGGAAATTTGAACAGCGATTTCAGGGCAAAACCACTGCAGAATTTGAAAAAAACTTTTTTGAGCAGCTATCTGCTCCTTATGTATATACCAGAACCACAAAAAACTAGAAGACAATATAGACACTTTAAGGAAGTGCAGATTTGCATTTAGTCTTTTGTCTGCAATTGAATCTTTACTTTCAAGTTACTGCCTACTTGTAACAATCTGCAAAAGTATTACTTTAACAGTAAAGGTGCAAATATTCCATCCCCAGGAAAGTTTCTCATCTGTCATGGTTGTTGCATTATACATTCTACAGGATATAGTAATACAGTACCTTTAAAGTCAACACGTTTCTTATTTTTTCATTGAAGGACCAACAAAGTCAGCTCTACAGGCAATGCTAGCAAATCTTGGAGAAGATGAAATGCCGCCCCCCTCCGCACCTGCCCCACCCATCATAAATGTACCCCCTCCTGTCAGACTGGTGGGCTCTCGAGCAGCTTCTGAGATCCCACCCATAGCTAGCATCTCAGTACCAAGCGGTGCAACTGGTGGAAGTAAAGCTGGGACACCCATGCCAAACACCACCGATGAGCCATTTGAGAGTGCTCTGGGTCTAGGTGAATTGGCGAGTCTGACAGTTTCCAATGAGGCTGAAGCACTGTCTTACGAGGTGAGTATTCAGACCCTTTGCAGTTGGAGTAATAAATATTTATAAGTGTATGATGTTTCAGTGCTGTGTTCTATTTACACCTTTTGCTGTTCACTGCCAGAAAATAAAATTTCATTTGAGTGAATAGTTAGACCAGTAGCACAAAACTACAATGATGTAACTTTCATTTGCACCAAAAAGCATTCTTTTTTGCAAAAACACATTCATTAATGATTTTAGCATTCAGTCACATTCAGTAACTTCAAATGACAACCATTTGCACGATTTGACAACTATTAGCACAGTTGACCTTTCATTTGCACGATAGTGAGTATTAAAAGCGTGCAAATGATTTTTTTCACACTAGAGATTGTTGCATTTCTTGAAATGATTGCCTGTTAATGCAAAAGAATGTGAGAGTTTATGCAAAATGCATTAATGACTTTCCCTCACATTAAAATGTTTGTCAATAGGCTGGTTTCAAATTGTGGGAGAACAAAAGAACAGAGTCGAGGTTCAGGGAATAATTTGCATTTTCTTTTGTCAGAAACAAAGGAAAATGCAAATTATTCCGCTGGAGCTCAACTTGGTTGTTTTCCCACAATTCGAAACCAGCCAACTGGGTCAAATGTTTGCACATTGGTGTTAATGAAGTTGATTATTGTGCAAATGAAAGATCATTTGTGTTGATTATTGTGCAATGTTAATGAAAGATCATTTGTGCTAATAGTTGTCAAATCGTGCAAATGGTTGTCTTTTGATGTTACTGAATGTGACCGCTTATGCCCAAATCATTAATGAATGTATTTTTGAGTAAATGAATGCTTTTTGGCACAAATGAAAGTTAGTTTTGTTCCATTGGTCTAACTATTCCCTCAAATAAAATTTTATTTTCTGGTAATGAACAGCAAAAGGTGCAGTTTATGTATTGTTAGAATATTCAAACTGAAACACCCCCTCCTGACGTAGGGTGTGTGCATTATAGAGATATAATACACTCGATTCGGTCAATAGTATCACAGACAATTCTTTGAACATTTTATAAAGGGATTATGTTGATGGTCCTTTCAATGCCCAAGTGTTAAAATTGCATTCTTTGCTGACATTTATCCCATCATGACAGGTGAGTGCAAAGGAAGAGTTCAGAAAAACATGGAGTCCAAAGTTCACATTAAGAAGGTAATGACAGCACTTGAAGGTTTAGATGTATGGCTGAATTAATTCGACTTAAAAATGCTTCTTGTTTCTTTTAAGTTCCTCCCATCTTAACTACAAGTTTTACAAGGTTATCATCATTGTTTTTAGGTTTCACCATGTCACATGGCATGAGGTGCCCATTGAGGAAAGAAACTGTATATTTGCTGTTTAAAATACAGCTGTACATATATTGTAAACCATGCCCTTGTTAGCGCATTTCATTTTATGCTTGACTTTGATAAGTAGAATCTGCATGCTATGGTCAGTGACTTTTGCCACTTTCATTGAGGAAATGTTAAATTATTTTATTTTAATTTTGACAAAATAGCCATTTATGACACAATAATTTGAGTCAGCTGTATTGCTTGTTTAATATTAACCTTTCTGTTGCTGTTTATTCGCAGTCACTTTGATAGTATAAGGTCACTGTACTTTCACCCGACTGAAGCCGCCCTCATAACAGCTTCAGAAGATCACTCACTTAAATTATGGAATCTCCAGAAGACTGTGCCACAGAAAAAGTGAGTTGCTGAATGAAAATTTTTGGAAATAGTCCTTACCAGTTGATGATGCTCCACAATTTTTACAAAACCTCTCTGAATTAATTGCCCAAATGAAGAGGCCTGTATGCAGGCGAAGAGAGTTTTCCCTCAGAAAAGAAGGTTTATAGCTAATTTTGCTAATAAGATTGCTTCTTGTGTGTTATTGTCGTGCAGGAGCAATATATTAGATGTTGAACCAATTTACACCTTCAGAGGACACAGGTGAGCTTTGCATCGTAATAGTTTCATTACTGAATCATCAGCTACATCTAAGAAGTGAGCTGCTTCATCGTCTTGCACCCTTTCATGGCCACATTCCATTTTCATCATGCACAGCCATCACGAGCTGTATTCAGTGATTTAATTGCTCGTGATATATTCACAATGTTTTCTAAACTCATTGGCCTTCTGTGCCGATGCTTTCGAGGGTTCATCATTCACCCCTGTGACACTACACTAATGACCCTTGCTCTGTTTTTGTGTACATTGTTTCGACACTGATGACCTTGCTGTGTTTTTGTCCACAGTGCACCTGTTCTATCAGTGGTAATCAACTCCACGAGTGAGATGTGTTTCAGCGGCAGTGCTGACTCGACAATTATCTGCTGGAGTATTCCTTCACTCGATATTGATCCATATGGTCCTTACAGTAAGTTTTCTAATAACAATAGGGAGCTTTAGCAACGACGACGGTGACGGCAACGAGGACGTCACAAAACAATAGGTTTAACGAGCAAAAACAATCGCTCTGTACGTGCGTTTTACATTTTGGTGCATTTCTTTGCCGTCCTCCGCAAAACAACAACGTGAAAAGACCAAATTTTGAGTTTTCTCTAGAACGTGAGCGTGTGACTGTAAAGTTTTCTTTCTTTTTCCTTACGTTAACGGCGTTCATAATAATTTAGTTTAGTTCATAATAATAGTTCGCCAGTATTTTCCAAGTTTAACAAATTGAAATAATAGCGAAAGCGTTACAAAAACGAGAAGTTCTATTTTGAAGTGACGTTTTCATTGCCGTCGCCGTCGTCGTTGCTAAAGCTCCCTCATGATGCAGTAAATCCGGGATCCAGTTGTTAAGGATTGTGCTGAACTCTCTCTAAAGCGGACGCTTACAGTGCCAGTTCTTAGTGCCCACCTTAGAGGGAGTTTCCCTACAGAGGATATTGTATGGGGCAATTCGGCTGTGTTCGACTTACAGGAGTGTCCACATTGAGGAAGTTCACCGTTAACTCATGCATTCAGGATAATCCTCAGCTGATAGCATGCAGATTTGGTGGTATATAGACCTTATTCATAAATGGCAGCTGTTTTATTTTTCCTTTGTTATTGTGCAAATTAGCCTACCAAGCCTCATATTAGTGCAAGAATTCTTCTCAATTTAGCACATGGTAACGAGGTTTGGTAGGCTAATTTGCACAAGGACAAAAGAATAATGAATTGGCAGCCATTTATGAATAACGTCTATTGTTATCAAGATGTACAAGGTGTAAATATCATGTGTTGGTACAACTGCATTTCTTAAAAACATTATGGAAGTTTAGCTGGTGCTTAACAAAACTGCCTTCTTAGTCAAATTCAATCTCGCGAGCTTTGAAATCTAAATAGTGACAACAAATTATGTACAAAGACTAAAAAATGTATTTACCAGAAATCTCTGTTCTGTGATATTGTAGAACTTTGTTTGACCTTGTGAACATCCATTTGTTTGTTTTTTGTTGTTGTTGTTGTTTTTGACCTGCATTTTCATTTTTTCTGAATTTTTTCAGATTCTGAAAATCTCAGCGGCGTTCTAGTAGCGCACACAGACGCCGTTTGGGACCTGGCGGTACAGACGGGTTCACTGCAGTTGTTATCAGCTTCTGCAGATGGTAGTTGCCGGCTTTGGAGTCCCACATTAAAATCGCCTTTATTAAATACTTACGTTCCTGAACAAGGTAAGTCAGTTATTCTGCCAGCAGGATTCTTTCCGATATCGTTTCATTTTTGTGTGGAATACCTGTGGTATCCCACACTATTGTGATCAGGTTGAAATTCTTTCTTTCTTCTAACTTGAAAAATACTGGCGAACAAACAAATAACAAACAACACTATAGGAGAGTATTGCTCAGTAGCTTTCATTTGAATATTTAAACGCATTTCATCTAGAAACCAAAAAAAGTTACCTACCTACCTAACTACCTTGAACAGCATTTAAAAAATGAGATTAACCTCGTACAGCATAAAAACGTTTGAACTACCTCGTACAGCATATAAAAACTATATAAAAACGTTAGAACTGCCTTGTACAGTATAAAAATGTGGAAGCGGGTAGCTGTCCGATTTGAATGGCCACCGATGAGGACTACGCTGCAATGCAGTTTCATCTTGGTACTCTAACTTTCACAGTATGAATCACAATTTTTCTTTCGGAGGAACAAAGAAGATCGCTATTTAACTTTACGTTGTCTGTCCACAGAAGGATACGGCGTCCCCACGTCAATCGACTTTATCCGTACCGAGACATCACAGATGGTCGCAGCATACTCAACTGCGCAGTGTTATATTTATGATCTGGAAACAGCAGCACCTGTTGTTACACTCGACAGCGCTAAAACATACAGTAAGTGGCTTAACAGCGGTCTTGAATTGAGTGTCGTAAAACCAAAGCCAAAGTTATTAGAGCTAATCTGACCAATCACAATAGACGCAAACAGCGTAATGAACCAATCAGAATTCGAAGCAATTACATGTAGCTGGCGCAAAACGCGGGAAAATGCGCGCGAGGAAGTCGCGAGGAAGTTTGCTTCTCACTGATTACTGGTCAAGAAAGTGGCGCGAGTTTTGCCAGTTAATCACAAAGCGAACTAGAACAAATCCATGGCAAATACGCTTTGAAATCATTAATTTTACGGGAGTAAGATCTTGAAGGTGATATTGAACGCTTCGAGTAGAAACGAACTTTTACATTCGAAACAGACGCTTTAACGGTGACAACAATTGTTAGTCACGCTTGGCAGTATTCACAGCACCTCGTCTCTTTTTGTTTGCAGATAATTCACCGTCAACTCAAATAAACAAAGTAGTGAGCCACCCCACCCTCCCCCTCACAGTCACAGCACACGAGGACAGACATATACGCTTCTTTGACAACAATACTGGTAAGTACCGCTTGCTGATACCTTTCATTTCCCGCCATAAACGCACTTGCAGTAATGCTTTCCCGCTATTCGCACGAACTTTATGATCAGGTGTCCGCCGTCTTTTCCGAGTGTGGTTTTTAGAACGTTCAAGATTGTTTCGTGTTTTGATGTCGTTATAATGCCTAGTAAAATGCTTGCAAATGTTTTGGTAAAAGGAGATTTTGCAATCGAAGAGTATGCATTGTTTATCGTTCGCGCCAGAGGAGTTGCCTATCGGTCGACTGCGCCGAAATATTCCCGCCATTTTGCAAGTGTGCGTCGCTCGGCTGCGAATCAATTCTCCCGGCATTTTTCACTCGCATAGCGCTCGGTTGGCTAGAAATTTCCTGGCGCTATTTTTGCTAGTATTTCAAACACGATCGCTTGCTGTCGAACCACCATAAGCATTTTGCAAAATTCTGATATTTGTGAGTTGGGCCTGAGGTATTTTCGAAAATTCAAAAGTCGGGAAACTTGACGGATAAGCGTATCAAGTCAGTCATTTCCGAGTCTAGTGTTGGTGATTTTAATTTCGACAGTATGAATGTAAAAACTGCCTACTTCACGGAAGAATAGCATAACTAGATGCGACTCTTGAAGTTTGTCATTTTGCCTGTTTTAAGTTGCCATTTCCGCTCTGATTTAGCCTATATTCAAATACTAATGTATCATGAGCCAAAGTTTTCGTTTTATTAGTGTTTGTTATGTACACAATCCTTCCTGTCAAATTCTTGTGCATATAAGGTTATCTAGTCTTCACTGCCGTTTACCTTGTGTTTTCTGAGTTTTTGTGATGTGGAGGATTTTTACCAGTTTTTTTTCCCTTCACAAATGCCGCTCTTTCACCACGATTTCCTTGCCATTTGGCAGGTGTGTATCTTGCATTCATCGAACCGAAATGAAGAAATGATCCTCGCAGTTGTGAACGCAATTTATGCAATTGCGAAAAGAAGCCTGAGAAAAAAATTCAGGACTTCAACGGGGTTTGAACCCGTGACCTCGCGATACTAGTGCGAGGATCATTTCTTCATTTCATTTCATTTCCGCAGTTCATATATGATTTATTTCATATATCATTCACAATCATTGAACCGTTGATTATCAAACTAGCTTATCCTGTTTGTCGAAATTTCTGCCCCTTGTCAACTCATGTATTCCAAATAAGCCTTAGTTGCAATTAAAGTGGAAACTCGCCAATCTTGTGTTCAAGCGTCGGGTTTTCCGTTTTTGTTCAGTCAATAAATTGTGCGATGTATTATTGAAATCAGTACCTTAAGTTTATGCCTTATCGACATTACCTGTCGTCTCAATTTTGGCTATTAGTGCTTGAAAATTGTGAGAGAAATACTAATCATGAACACGTTTTACCAACCCATTTTCGCTCGGTTCATTTCTTCGTGTCACCGAAATGTTGCTCAATGTGTTTCTCGCATACCTTTTACTGGCAATACGTTTAAATGAGTTACCATATGCTATTGTTTTTAACTGCTTTTTTTTCCTTGGTCACTTGTAAACAGTAAAAAAACGTTTGCCGTGTGTGTAGGTGGTGGAAATTACTCCTTTTTGCAGAGAAATTGTATTTTCTATGTCATTAGCCTCTATTCAGACAAGGTCACGGAATCCTGGTAAAGTGAGAAAAAGAAGTAAAGATGCATTTTTCGTTTCTGCTTGTGCCATAATTACCAGGAAATAGTTTGTTTTCATATCTGATGATGTCGTTGTGGTGTGGACAGACGCCATCTGCTGCATCTTCCACCTCAGAGTGCTTAGTTTTAGATATGTCCTTTTTTCAGTCAATTTTCAAAAACAACTTCAGCAAGGTATCGCTCAGTACCTTTCGTTTGAATCATCTCACTTCGGAATATTAATTAGAATGTTAGAAACATCTTGTACAGTGAAATCAAGAGCGCCACGGGAAGGTACTGCTTGGTAGTTTTCATTGTAATGGTAACTTTATTTTCATTAGAAAATTATGTTTTCGTGTTCTTTCGTTTTTCTTTACTTCCCTAGTTTTTATTCTAAACATCTTAATTCCAATATGTTACAGAAATTAACCTTGACCAATGTCCTGAATAGATTTTTTAAGTTGCTTGTCGCTCTTTCCAAGCAGCCAATGACGCATATTTTTTCATCGACTTCAAAAAATAAACGGAAGATATTGAACAAAGGATCGTCAACACTTACGTTTATGGAATGGGAAGTCAGAACAAAAGATCTTTCTCATAGCGCGGTTAAAAGGAAGGTGATTATGCTTGTTTCGTACAAGTGAAGGAAAGAATCAAAGAGAAGCCATATGAGGCTATTAAGCTGTTTTTTTTTTTGTGGTTTCGTCGTGAGTAACGGTTCTAGAGTTTTCGTGTTTTACGGTTTGACTGGTGGAAATTGCTAGCGAGATTTTCTTTGTCCGCTTACTGAGCAAACCATTGAGACTTAAAGCACTTTAAAACAGTGAACACCACTTGACACTCTAAGTTTCTTCATCCGACGACATAATCTGGAGAAGAACGTCTTATTGGAAAGTGAGAATCAAGACTACTGCTCGGTGTCAAGATAACTTCAATGTTCCTTCATTTAACTTGGCACTTGTAAACTCTTTCTTCAAGATGTTTATGTCTGGCTCGGCTTGGACCTTGTTTCATACTTAACTGAACTTGCCAACAATTTGTTTTGCGCTTTTAACCTACACTTTCTTTAGTAAGGTGAACATTTCTTATTTCAAGCAGTGACGTCCTCGACAAACGGTAGTTAATTTGATTCTCGCCGGCCAAAAACGTTTTACTCAAGGCGTGTTTATTTTCTCTCCACCTCGTTCTAAGTTTGATCGTGACAGAAAGCGTTTCCTCTGGTCTCAAGAAACTCAACCAAATAACAGCTTTTCCGTGGTTAAAACGACCTTTAACGATGATGACAGCAATTCAGCAGCTTTGTCAATTCAGATTGTGTTGTTGGCGATAGTCTTCATTATTGCGATCATCGGGAACAGTTTAGTGTGCTATGTGGTTTACCGCTTCAAGCAGTTGCGTACAATCCCAAACTTTTTCATCGTAAACCTCTCTGTCATCGACCTTTCTAACGCTCTGGTAAACATGCCCCTTTTTGCTGGTTACTATGTCATCAAAGCGGACATCTTCAGTGGAAAGTGGGTTAGCTATGTGTGTACCTCTCTCCATAATTACATGATATATCTGAATGTGTTGGCATTGCTTGTGCTTATGTTGGATCGATATGGTGCGATAAAATACAAGCTGCGATATCATACTTGGAAGACCAAAACGAAAGCGTACCTCGGATCGCCTTTATGGATTTCTGCAACGGTGATTGTGGTCATCTTAGGATTCCGCCGCGATAGAATTCTGGCGTCGTACGAGGGCTTGACAATAGTGGATACCGCAGGATTCTTTACAAAGCTGAAGGCTGGAAAGTTGCCGTCGGCATTTTTGGTGTCCCATATGTTGGAATAGTCATCCTTGGTTTTCTAGTGTGGCGCACTGTCAGAGCGAGCAGATGGCGAATAGAAGCAATCAGCAGAGGAGACGAGTGTTCGCCTCAGTGAAGGGAAATGCTGAACGCACTGAGAATGAAAGAAATTCAAACGGCTCGTAATATTGCTATTATCGTTGTAGCATACTTTGTATGTTTCGTACTCAGCATAGTTCACGGCTTGCTTGTTAGAAAAGGAGTCGATGCTCCTTGGCGGATATTGCGTTTTTATTCACGTATTTTTTCCAGCGCTTGTAACCCGGTCGTGTATTCTCTGCGCACCTGCCGTTTCAGGGAAGTTATTAAAGAGGTGTTCTTGTGTAAGTCTCTAAGAAAAACGAGAGCAAGTTTTACCAGTTGTGTTAACGAATGTAAGACTCAATCAAGTCGGCTGAAAAGAATTGACACTGTTAAGGACTTGCTCTGAACATCGTCATTAAACTATTTATCGGCTTTTGCGTCTTGCTGGTCGCAATCGTTGAAACCAATCGAGAAATCTTTGTGACACGAAATTATTAAGGTTCTCATACTGTTAACTGATTTCATTAAGCAATACCACAAGTTTCTATGGTTTATAGGCTGATAAGCAACGCGGGGTGTTGGAAAAACACCCGAAGAATTCGTAAATGACGAGCCGCAGGCGAGTGATTTACGGATTCTTCGAGTGTTCTTCCAACATCCCAAGTGGTTTATCAGCCTATAAACCATAGAAGCTTGTGTTATATTGCTTTTATATAATAATCCAGAAGACGCGCGAAATTTCCATGAGTTTACTGGAACAATAAACCATAGCTGATTGACCAATCAGAGCGCGCGCATTGATTTTGTTATTATATAATTCCAGATAATCCGTTGCTCAAAAAATTGTGTTAGTTGTTCCTTCCTCTGAGCATTCATAAATCCTTTCGGTAAATTTTGAGTTGATTTGTGTGCTTCTTTTGACTGACCAGTATGTGATAAGTTTGTGTGTGTGTGTTGTTATTGTTTTTCCTCTTATTTTACCCCTAATTATACTAATATCTGCTAATATCTACTAATATCATGCACCGATATCAAGTTATTTTGTCATTTGTTGAAAATCTTGGTTGCCTGGCTCCTTTAGCCTTAAGGAGCACTGTCACCGGATTTTTGCTGTTTTTTGGTTCAATTCTGCCAAAATTACTGCTTTTTACCTGTTATCGTGCAAAAATTGCTCCTACAGAATCAGCAAGATGAATCCAATGAAAGTTTAGCAGGGAGAGCTAACCATAATATTTTTTGGGCGATTTTTCAATGCATAGCTTAAACTTTGAAAAACTGGCAAGTTTTTCAAATTTCAATCCATTTCCATCCTCGTCATCTTTGACGAAATACAGGAGCTTATTGTGTCAATGCAGTACTACAGTTTTTAGCGGCAACAAGACCATATTTTAGGTTTCACTGATGCATTGGCAGTTTCAAGCTTTTTAAAATGATAGTACAATAGCGTGACACTGCCCCTTTAAATGGTAATTTTAGGCAGCTAGTACTGAATAGTCGAGTTTCGAGTTCGCCATGACCGCTGAATAAAATTACTGAGAACGCATTCATACAGGGTTAGCCTCGACCTAAAGTAAAATATTTACAATACCGGCGGAAAGGTGCCACAAATTTGAAAACAATACTCTGAGCAGTAAACAGGTCCTCTTCTCGCTGGAATTTGTGAATATATATGACCCTTTATAAATGCATTCTCAGTAGAAGGTTGTTGTTGTTGGTCTCCGTAGCCCGTTGACACATCTCGGAACTTTTCAGCTCTTCAACAAACCTTCGTAAGGTTACCGACTTCCTCTCCGAAACCTGCTGACAAATCTGACGGGACTCCAAGCGATCGGAATAATCAGCTGCTTTCCATCGTTACACGCTATGAGTGACATCGCCTGCAAATACACCGGACACTGATCTCTCTGTTTACATTGAAGATTGTTTTGCTTTGTCTCTGTAGGAAAGCAGATTCACACCATGGTGGCTCATCTTGATGCAGTCACAAGTCTTGCGGTGGATCCCAATGGACTCTATCTGCTCTCAGGAAGTAAGAATAAACAGCTAGCTAGCAAACTGCATGTTAAACAGCGCCACAAGAGGGCAATACAAACCTCATATATTTAAACGATTTTGCATTGTAATTAAGCAATATACCACAAGTTTCTATGGTTTATAGGCTGATAAACCACGCCGGATGTTGGAAGAACACTCGAAGCCTCGAATGCCTATAAACCACAGAAACTTGTGGTATATTGCTTTTATATAATGATTCAGAAGACGCGCGAAATTTCCATGAGTTTATTGGAACAGTAACCCATAGTTGATTGACCAATCAGAGCCCGCGCATTGATTTGGTTATTATATAAAGCATAATAATCAGTATCACAGCAAAGTTCTTAATGGCTTTCAGTTGAGTGGTTACATTTAGGATTTCATTGTAACAAGTTACATACATAGAGTTGTCACGAGAAAACATATGTCGATAGTAAACGACAGTATAAGAGAGTATTGCTTTCTAATGGTAAACATATTTGGAACTGCATTGACGTAGACTTTACTGCCCTAGTTTATTTACGTACCTCCGCCTCATTCTTTTTTTCTCTTAGGTCACGACTGTTCCATTCGTCTCTGGAACTTGGACAGCAAAACCTGTGTCCAGGAAATCACCTCACATCGGAAGAAATTTGATGAAGCCATATATGACGTGGCTTTTCATCCCAATCGACCGTACATAGCTAGCGCGGGCGCCGATGGATTGGCGAAGGTCTTCGTTTGACCTGCGTGCCACGTGTGCGAACTTGGCACGAAATTGACGTCATGAGGTTTTTTAGCCAATAGTGGCACTGCGTGGCGTAAATGATGTGGAAAGGGTTTGTAACGAGAGGACAGAATCGGTTCGCTGGTACCCGTGACGCCATGTTGCACCGTCACGTGACGGAAGTGAAATGAAGTGGCTGAACACACAGTACAAAATACCTCGGAGTTAAATGTAGAAAATAATCTCGGCTGTCTTTTTGTATGACGATATAGCGATGAGGGCAGCTTCATATGTGGTTGTTATCTGGCTCTATACCTTCATGTGCTCTCGACGTCTTTGCGGAAGTAGCATTAACTTAAAGGGTTTTGCGGCATGTATCACCAAGAAGAAGCCTTCATTTGCTGTAGATTTGTAACGTGTAACGCAGCCTCGTCAGAGCCCTTAGAAAAAAACTGCTTGTCCCAATACATATTTGGTTTGTCAAAACGTCTTCCCTGTCGAATTGACAGGGATCATTTCGTTTGGAGTTCACTCACACGGAGTTTCTCATCGTCTATGTTGCACATGAGATTCGATCGCATTCTTGAAGTGGAACTGTCAGCTAACTTCAAACTGAGACCTAGCAGCTGAAAATTTGAAAAGAGCCGGAACATTAACGGACGATACGCGACGAGCAGCATTCATTCACAAACGTTTGTTTTAGTCAAGGATGCCCCAGGACACATTTGCTGCCACCACTCAAGTCGTCTTCGGCAATGTAATGTTCAGTAAAACCACGTCTACAGTTGTTTCGCACCGAAGGGTTGGTTAACTGAACGGAACTCAGTTTGTTTGGTGACTATAATAACTGGTTATTTTCTCTACTGCTTTAAAAATTACTGTGCTAAAGAACATACGAGATTTTTCCAGACCTCGGAACAAGTGTTCTTATACAACAGATTTGGTTTTATAATTTGATGTCATCAGAAAGGTTCCTCTGTCCTAAAAGATTCCTGTTATGAACTCATAACTATTACATAAGCTGGTCAGCTCTGTAAGTTAAACGTTACTTTTTTTTTTTAAACGCAAAAACCGGAACAAGTCAGTCTCCCTTTCGTTGTAAAAATCCGGTCATGAAAGCCTCGCCAATCAAAGCCGCAAGATACTGAAAAAAAGCTACCGGTATGTTTTGGAGAAACTTAATCCTTTCACTCGCAAAGGTAAGCAAGACAAAAAAGTCAAGATTTTATTTTTGCAAAATATCTGAAAAGTACCACACGAAAGCGCTGCTAAGCATCTTTCAGTTGAACGGTCACACTTTAGGATTTCATCCACAGACTCTCAAACGTTCGAACCACTTTGTACAACATAGTAAACAGCACACAAGAAAGTACCGCTCAGTGGCTTTCATTTGAATGGCCACACTTTGGAATTTCTTCCACACTCAAAAGGTAGAACCGCCTTTTAAAGGACAGTGAACTGGATCAAGGACTGCTCAGGTAGGTTTCATTTGAGAGGTGACATTGGGTGTTGATTCATATATCCTTAAGTTTAGAGTGGAGACATGTTATTGTGACTGGAGGGATTAATTTGGCTCAGTGGCACTCTATAGTTAAACCTGTTCGCTATTGTACGTCAGCATGGCTTCTTATCCTTACGACAGGGCTTATGAATGGTTTTGCTCGAGAACTGGTTTTCGGGCAAAACAAATTGTACAGTAATTTTGATTTCAAACATTGCTTGTATAGACTAATCTAACTTGACGCGAGAAATGTTCTGATTCCTAGGGACTATAAATAAAAAACTTGAACCACTTGGTTTCCATTTTTCTTTTGAACCACTTTTTTACCACTTGGTTTAACCCCAGGCTTACGGCGCCAATGTCAAAACACAAGATGTTGTATGCCTTTGTCTTCGAATGCTTTGAGAAACTCTTATCTAACAATTTATGAAGTACCAGAAAAGCGAAATCTTCTGCCGTGTTGGTTTACTTTTGCTCCCACAATCGCTCGCGCGCCTTCCCTCGATACCAGTCTTTTTCGAAGCGAGCTTCGTGGTACCAAGGCCAGGTCTTAAGCTTAGGGTGACCACTATTGGTAAGGTATCGGATCCCATGAAGCTCATGGCGACGAGTACAGAAACATGGTGGCCGAAACCACCAGTTACCCGTGAAATGCCTTTTTACACCCCTTTCACCACCAAGGGGACTTTATAGATTTTACTCTGTCTAACGCCAGACGATTTTACTCGTCAAAGGGGAGGCCTTTGGTGGTGAAAGGGTTAAAAACTATCTCCTTAACCCTTTCACCACCAAGGGGGACTTTATAGATTTTACTCTGTCTAACGCCAGACGATTTTACTCGTCAAAGGGGAGGCCTTTGGTGGTGAAAGGGTTAAGTGCAACCAAGCGCCCCTTCCTCCCAATTTTTTTTTTTTTTGCTAAAATAAATCTTTCCACCCGTTTGAAACGCATTGTGGCTTTTAGCTCCTTTTGAAACCAAATCTTGACTTTTTATTAGGCTGTAAGAGTTACGAAATCTAACCATCATCTGTTACACGAACCGAGCAAGTAATGGGTGTGGGTCTTTTCCTGGTTTGACGTCACAGACTGATTTGCATCGCGGTATTTGTTAACTTAACATGTACATGCAAAGCAGTTTGTGACGTCAAACCAGAGATGGACCCACGCCCCTTCTCACACGGTCTTGTAGCAAATGATGCTTTAGTTTATGAAGCCCATAAAAAAGGCTAAAAAATAAAGGCTACATGTTTTTGGAATAAGTGAAAGTTTTATGTTAGCGAAAAAATATTTTGGGGTAAGGTGCTTTTTAATAATTTAATAAAATCACGACGTGTTGCTTTTGAGTCAAAATATAGTTACAATTTTTCAAAATATACAGTTAACAAAACATCCATCATTTAGAGATTAAAAATTTTTGAAAAGATTTTCATGGTAATATTTGCTTTTAAAAGTAGGTGCACCGAACAGTCGTTTGTTATCGTTTATACGAATAAAGTTCCCAAGGGAATATTAATGACAATCGTTCTCATTTAGAAATAGCTATATCAGGGTATTTGCCACTGCGCGGTCGTTGATAGTGTAAGTTTCTGACGATGTCGTCGCTTCAGTTCGATCACAGATGACACATTCTACGTATCCTCTGCAACAATCAATCAATCGATCAACCGACAAACTTATTAGCAACTCACAAATTAACCGATCAGTCAGTCTGTCTTTCAATCTACAACCAATCAATCAATCAATCAATCAACCAACCAACCAACAAATCAACCAACCAATCAATCATTACCCCAATATGTGTAAAGCTCCATCCTCATTGAGATGCAAGTCACCCATGCTGTAGGTCTTATTCGCACGAATCGTGTAGCGATTGGTGGATTCAGTTTCTGGTAGACGATGGTGTCGCGGTCGAAATTGGCAACAAAAACCTGTGAAGAAATCAAACTGACACTTAAATCACATTAGGAAGGTATTTAGAGGAGCCTTGAGTCAGATTTCAAGCTCGATTTCCCTATGGGCTACGTTTTGCGCCTCGCGCCCTTCGATCGATTTAAGTGGAAAAACCAATAGAAAAAAACGCGACTGTTTTGTAGTGTAGTCGATCAACAACATAACCTACTTACCTTGTCTGAGGACTGCCCATCTTCCCTGTAAAACAAGAACGTTGCTCCGTCAGCACTGTGTTGCAGTTTGTACTTGCTAACGTACTGTGAAGGAATGTAGCCATTTCGTCCTTGAGTGGCAATGTGAGTTACATTTTTTATCTCACCAAGATCGACCTGAATCCACTGATTTAAGTCACTGGTCAGACTTGTCCAGGCTCCTCGGGCATGATTTATTTCTTCCTTGTGTAACCTTGCACGGTAGCTGTTGTGGTAAAAATTGAATACTGTAGATGCTGTTATTTGTGAGTCAGTTATCGCACCACTTTCCATTCCAAGAGCTTGCATATTTTCTACAGATCAATGAAAAATACAACAACAGTTGATCACAATGTAGGTATCAGTGATTCCCAAGGAGGGCAGGTAGTCTCGAATTTTTTGTCGGAGATTGTGATCCTGTCCTTAATAAATTCTATAGCCACGTTTATAATATTCTGCATCAGTTTCCACACTAATAATTAAGTAATTTTGCGGCACATTTATCCAAGGCATTTTCAATCCGGATCCAAGACTGCGTACCCACTCCTCACCTAGTTCAACCATACTTCCAATTTAACAAGAATTGGGGGGGGGGGGGGGGGGGGGGGCATTGCCTCAACTTTCGCCGCTGACTCGGGTCCGCAGTATCCTTTCCGAGAAGAGACTTTTTTCGCGCAGGGGAAGGGGAGATCTGCGCGGCCTCATTTCCCCAAACAGGGGATGGTAATCGAGCCTAAGCGATTACCTGATATTAATTATTATTCAACAAATTGTGGAAACGTCCAAATACGGTCATAGCGCGCTCAACATTCGTCCTGGGTACTCAAAAGATATCCTGCGATATACGTAATTTTGTATGTCGTGGAGAAAAATGGTGGCTTTTCAAGATTTGTTTGCAATAAACGCCGAAAATTGTGTTTTGTCATTAATGTGTTAACCCTGCTCAATCTTCTAGAATATTGCCTGAATTTAGCAACTTGGCCTACGACCTTGTCGACTAAATTTCAGACGATATTCCGCGCGATTTCGTTTCAAGCTACTGTTTCAGAGATTTTTGACTGATAAACGAGCCCTGGTCTTTCCTTGCGAAAATCCCTTGTTACATTGTGCCTTCGTATCCGTACCCAAACACCCGTAGAGTTCCATCCTAGTAGATATGTGGCTGTTCCATGTTTGCGGTACGAGTCTGATGTGTCTTGCTATGATCGGTGGAATCAGGGCATGTTTTACAACAGTTCCCCCATCACTGTTTCCTACAAACACCTGCAAAAGAAGCACAGAAGGAATCACTGTCCAGAGAAACCGTCCCTCCGCTCCAAAAGCAACGGTCCCTCCTCTACCATAAAGTTTACGCTCCGATCTCCCGCGATGAAGGTCACCTTTTCTGTATAACAGCACAGTTAAGCAAAAAAGACAATGCGATGATTTTTGGCCACACAGTGACTTTTTCAAACGAAGAATTCTTTAAAATAGGTGAAATATCATCAGAGTAATTTCTTTGGTTTTGATTCTGCGACACTCCATTGAAAATCCTTTTATAATGATTTGCATTAAAGAATTAGATTGGCCCATACATCTTACACATATCGGCTATTCTACCTTAATGGCGTTATCACCCTGCTGCTTAAAGCCCTGAAATGAGCCGCTGTCGTCGCTGAACAGTAATTTATATGATGTTATCCATTGGAGGAACTCAACTCTGCCTTGGGTGGCCACGTGCGTGACACGTGTCGTAATTCTTAGATCGATCTGCAGCCATTGAAATTGGTCGTTTGTTAACGCTGCCCAGGCTTCTTTGTAATCGCCGCTTTTCTGGTTGAAGAGCCGTGCGCGGTCGGGGGAGTGGTAGCCGCTATATTGAGAAGACGCTGACAGTTGGGCAGCTGTTATCTTCCGGTTTTGCATTCCTAACGGCGCAAGACATTCTTAAAATAACATGGAAATCAAATTAAAGGAGTCGTGCTCAAAGGAGATTTTGATTTAAATATTTCAACATTACTAATCCATCTTTAAGACCAAACGGTCATGCAACGTTAACGACCTTGAATTTTACATCCTTCACTGAATAAAAGTTTGAAAATAAAAATAAAAAATAAAAAAATAACACGCTGTGGGGCACTTATTCTCGCTGCGATAGTAACCCAGTGTGGTAAAAATGGCGGGCTTGAAGTGACAACAACAACAACAATAATTCGTACATAAATGAAGATAATTTTCACCAGTTTCACCAAAGGCTTCGATTACTTGATACAAATTCTGTCAAGAGTTATTTGTCGCCGTTAAACAAGCATAACTGAACATGACTAAGTTCTGAGCTGATTACCTGTTTGGCAGTTTAATCCGCTGTAGCCCGCCTGACAAGTGCATAAGTACTTATTGACCTGATCAGTGCATGTGCCACCATTTAAACACGGCTTACTTGAGCACTCGTCGATCTCTGCAAAGTGAGCAACAATGGCAAATAAAGCTCTAGGACAATGTAAAGTTAAATAGAAAAAATTGACAAGTGACACCAGGGTGACATTTATTCTCGTTTAGAACGTAGAAATCTAGTGTCGTAAAAATGCGCTTGCAGTGACAACAGCAACAACAACAACAACACCGAAGGCTTCGGTTACCTCATCCATATTCTGTAAACAGTATTTGTCGATTAAGGGGCTACTGTCACAGGAATACACCATTTTGCTAATGATCAGTTCCTGGTGAATTGTGGGTAGATCCAGTCCTTTGTGGGGGCAAACGGCCATTTTAGGACGTGATTTGAAACAAGAGCCCATGAACTCCTGTTTCAAATTACGTCCTAAAATGGCCGTTTGCCCCCACAAAGGACTGGATCTACCCACAATTCACCAGGAACTCATAATTAGCCAAATGGTGTATTCTTGTTATAATTTTGTTCAAGTTGTGAGAAAGTACTTTTCTATTGTACGAACGGCCTGTTAACACGAAGAGGTAAATTTCAAATTATTCCTGGAAGGAAAGGAAACTAGTATTATTTTATGGCGATTTTTCCTAGGCATGCACAATAAAAAAAATCGAAAACATTAGCGTAACGTTTCAAGTTGCAATCCATTTCCCCCCCGTCATCCGTGGCCAGATGCACCGCAAATAGTTTCAATGCACATCACAAATACTACGTAAGAAAACTGACAAACAAAATTAAGGTGCCATTGTTGCAAACACATCTTTGGGTTTTATATCATTATAGGAAATTGTAACACTTCATGAACGCGTTAATTTAAGTCACGTTAACTTTTGTTAGCTTTAATTTCCGCATCATTAGTTAAGTGGCGTATTAATTTTCGCGTTCTGTAGGAGTCCGCAAATCCCAGGAACGCAAATGCTCCCGGACCGCAAATGATCCTCAAATTGTACCCCAAATGATCCCCATATTTATTTTATTTTATTAGCTTCGCCAGAGACCTGGCAGGGACACTACAACAGCGTGCGCCAATTACTGCAAATAACTGCATACCCCTCCCCCGTAACCACATTCTAGTAGAGATAGACCACCACACGCTACTCTTTTCGAACAGTGCGTGGGTTCTCTAACGTCCCACAGAATCAATTATGAAGAGTTGTGAGACGGGGTCTACGGTTTATCGTCCTTATCCGAGAAGACTAGAAAGTCTAACCATTGCAGATATCATTACAAAGGCAGCACTTTTTCCTCAATTATTTAAAGACCCTGAGTGTTGGTCCGGCCGGGGTTTGAACCCGCGACCTCCCGCACGGTAGTCCGGTGCTCTACCACTAAGCTAACCGGTCGGCGGTTATATTGGACTGCGAATGATCCAGAGCAAACAAAAACGAATGGCATGGATGGGGAAATGGTGTGAATAGCGATTGTTTTTATCAAAACCTTAAATTATGGCTCACAATTAACATCTTTTAAAATTTTTTCTTTCAATTCGCGTTAATTTAAGTTGCGTTAATTTCGAGGTATCCAAATTACATGACAGTGCCCCTTTAAATAAACAAGTATAAAACTTGATTAAGATCTGAGCTGATTACCTGTTTGGCAGTTATATCCACTGTACCCTGCCTGACAAGTGCATAAGTACTTATTGATCTGGTCTCTACATCTGCCACCATTTAAACACGGCTGACTTGAGCACTCGTCGATATCTGCAAATTGAACAAAAATATGTAACAATGGTGATTAATGCTCTAAAATATTTACAGTGCGCTAGTATCCTACACGTTCAAATGCACTTTACAAAATTTAAATCAATATATGAATATTGCCTGATGAGTGCGGTCATTCTTTGACCATACGAAACAGCGTTGTCGCAATAAAACAATGAATTGAAATCTTGCTAGCATTAATCATTATAGTCACTGCTCCTCTCAGAGTTGAGCGCTGTCCAAAATTTATTCTATTCAAGTTCGAGAAGTATATGTATTTAACAATTAGATTATGAGCTCGATATTTCTATCACGCCGGCATAGAAATCGAGAGCGAATAATCTAATTGTTTTAGTATAAATCTACTAGTCGTTCAAAACTAAACAAGTAAATTGGCTAAAACCTCCTCGCAGACACCTCGAAAACGCGAAGAAGCGGGCGCCATTTTGTTGACAATCGCTACTCACTGTCTATCACAGATAGATAGATAGATAGACAGACAGACAGACAGACAGACAGACAGATAGATAGATAGATAGATAGATAGATAGATAGATAGATACAAAGGAGGAATTGAAAAGTTAATTCATGGTACTACGTTCTTTTTTCACCTGTCGTGCAATAAGTATCCGTATAACCCGGGCGCAAACACAGCGGTGCTTGTTTTCTTCGTAAATTGGAACACAAGTTGCATCGTTCTTACATGGGTTGAACTTGAACTGATGATTACTGTCTTTTTAAAATTATCAAGGGTATGTACCATCATCAAGTACCTTTATACTGTAATGGTGAAACGATTGTGAGACTACAAGCTTGCTTGGACTTCTGTACTTGTCTCCACTTAACAGTTCGCATCGTAACTTTTTATTTGCGTTCGGCTGCAAAGCAAGGTTGACTGAAAGACACACTTGATTATTCACGCAGGCTAGAGTACACTCGCTTGGTCTGTCAACTTCGAGATCAGCATTTGGCAGTGTCCCTTGAAGATACTGGTATTTGTGAAGCACAAAATTAATGTAGGATACACCGGTTCCAGATGGTGCTCGCTTTAAGCCACGGATGCTTTCGAAAGAGCGCAGATTTTGGAGGCTAAAATACGGGGCTATAAGCATTGAGATAAGTTGGAAAGTTCTGCATAACCGTAACATTTTGCCGTCTTAGGACCGTTTTAGAAACAACCAAATCTCATGAAAAATTGAACATGTCCCCGAAAAGAAATGATTAACCCAGGAATTAATTATTCACATGACAACTAGATAATAAAATTAATTATAAGAATTGATATTGATTTTTCTGAAAGGAGATATCTGTTTCCTTAACTTCTTATTAAAATTTTAGCTGTGTCTTGGTCCATTACTTTTTCTGGCTCGTTTCATGACTATCTCGGACGGTACAGAATGACGCTTAAGAATCTCAAAAACTGTTACCCATATTTTTTTAAATAATGGAACGTCCGTCTGTTCTTTTTCCTTTTTCTTGTTTTATTAAGTGAGAGATGTGCGACATTCATCTTCCATAGCCAATTTCCTATAATTTTTCGGGTTTCTCAGTGCTTTGTGAATACTAAGATAAATTGCACCCTGTCGTCTCTTTAGTTGTTAGCGAAATCTCAATTAATTTAAAGAAGTCAGTTTATTTTCGTTAACTATAGAAAACCTGACGAAGAAAAGCATCGCCGTCCAGTCGATGCTGTGTCATATTTGTTTTGTTTCAATCAAGTCAAATTAAATTAGCTACGCCGGCTAATGTTTTCGTTCATTTATGTTAAGGAAGGATAATGGTTTCATTGTTACGAGAAACTTATGAAGGTTAGGTAGCCAACTCATTGAAACTTCAGAAGATCAAGTTCAGAATTATGAATGAATATATCCGTTTGCTAAAGAAACGAAATGACCTATTTCGGCTTAGCAGCAAGCAAGCAAACAAACTAAAGAAGCGAGAGCGTGGAATTTCCAGGATGCTAGAATCCGAACTGCTACCCTGCGCGTAGTTGGTTTCTCTTACGCCTCCCGAGAGAGAAGCCACTGCAAGCAACTGTTTCTTAATTTCTTTGAGTGAGCTGCCGTCCAGCGACAAGGACTAATAAATTAAATTTGAACCGGTAAAACGAGTTAGTAAACTTGTTTCAGCGGCTGCGCATTCGTTCAGCTACACAACTGCTGCGTTTGAGCGAGCCTGCTGTGAAGTGATCAGAATGGCGTCCAAGGTGACAAATTCCGCGAACAAGCTGTATGATAAAGGTTTTAGTACCGTTTTTGAGGGATTAAAATCCCTAGGAATATCAAAGCTGAGTAAGGTGCAAAGGCAGGCTCTGTTCTATTTTACTAAAGGAAGAGATACTATGGCCGTGCTTCCCACGCATGGTAAATCCCTGATTTACCAAATGGCGGTTCTGTTGGCGAAAGAAATCAAGGTTAAAGTCCAGGCTGTGTTGAATTTCTCTCGAAATTCTGCCTCTAGTGCTTCCAACATGGTTTTTTTTTATTTCGATAACGGTCAATCCCATGAAGCAGCTTTTGCAAACCCGACTTTTGTTGATTGCACCTGACGTCACGGCGGCCATAGTGGTGGAAAGAACAATAGCGAAAAAGTCTTTTGGGAATTTGACTCTATTATACCTTGAGCTACATTTTTCTATTTGTTTTGGCACCAAAATGGCCGACTTATCACGTGACTACAATCAAAGAATTGTTGTTTCCAGAACTGTGTTTAACGAGCTCAACAATCGCGCACGCGAGAGGACGTAAAAGCTGTCATTAAGCCCTGGTCAAACGGCGCATGATAGTCGATGATAGTTGATGATAGTCGATGATAGTTGAAGCGCGCGCTTCCGTTTGACCACCAACTATCATGCACTATCATCGACTATCATCAACTATCATTCATTTTGAACTTGTTCAAATTCTTCATGATAGTCGATGATAGTTTGTCTCGTTTGACCACGCGTATGATAGTTCATGATAGTTTTTGGTCAGCTGTTTTCCCCGAAAATCGGCGGGCTCGTTTAAAATGGCCGCCAAAAGTTCCTCGCGAGGCTCAGCTGCAGCTTCAGAAATACGTGTTTATATCCAAGATGATAATCATGACAACGAAAACATTGAAGACCAAGATAACATAGAAAAGATATCTTCTGAAGAAAGTGTCAACTCGCAAGAATTAGAAGAGACACCGCATCCCTCCAACAAATCGATTACTATTAAACAAGCTGCCGCCCTCTTTCGTCGCGATAAATTCATACTTCTACAAGTTTGTCTCTCGCGAAGCCATTTTAGTGCTCGCATTTTACGCGGAAAGAGCCTGGAACTAGCTGCTCGCGTGACCTTTGCTCGCGCGACTGCCGGTGAGCTATCATCAACTATCATCGACTATCATGCGCGTTTGACCATGTGAATGATAGTTGGTGATAGTTGATGATAGTTTGGAGAGAATCAACTATCATCGACTATCATGCGCCGTTTGACCAGGGCTTTAGGCTTAAGATTTAGACCACATATTAGACAATACTTTGACGTAGCACTAGCCCGTGCTTTTGTCGGAGTTTTTTGGCGATAAATTCACATTTGCATTAACACGTTTTGCAGAGCCCACCGCAGTTGTACAAATACTCATGTTTTCAGCGAGCACGCGTTAAAAATGTTTCCCGCGAAATAAGAGGAAGCGATGTCAATGCATCACGTGGGGCGTGGCGTACTTCGCGCATGCTCGATGGAAAATCAAACGGTTGCTCGCAGTGGCTGCTCTCTCGGGACGCGTAGGAGAAACCAACTGCTCGCAGGGTACCGAACTGCTAATTGGAAGCTCTTAGGTTCGACTTGTAACAGAAGCGTTTAGGGGATCTAGCTCCTTGGCTAAGCGAGAGGTGCCCTGTCATGTTCCGGGATCTTTTTTACATCACGTGGACCAGAGCTTCGTTCAGGAACATGGCGTTTATTGTAGGGAGAACTCAACTACTCGACAGGTGAATTGTCATATATAA